>JAJLRV010000125.1:0-125214 GCA_030567235.1 Hanseniaspora clermontiae | reverse complement strand
TAGCCTCATTGAGTGCTTCTAACTCTAAAGAAACAAGTGCAAATTCAATCAAAACCATTACCTCTTATGGCTCAAATCTACTTTCCCAAACTATCATTGATGGCTCTTCATCGAAAACAGCAGTGATTACAAGTTTGTACAGCAGTGTATACTCCATTAGTGAAGCGTCTAGTATAGACAACAATATTATGCCGTCTAGTACAGACAACAATATCATGCCTTCTTCAGAAACTTTATCAAACTCTTCAATTAATACAAATACTAAGCAAAAGAGAAAGGTAACAATTTATGAAACAGTATCTGTGACTGAAACAGCTGCTCCAGTTACCAGATATGAAACAATGAAGATTGAAATCACATCAACAATTACAGTTATTCCAAGAAATAAACCACAAATGGCAAGTTCTACCGCAACGCCTACAGCTGTTAACTCATCCAATGGAGGCTCTAACGGAAGTGGTCCAAATTATGCTGAAGGGTCTTCTAATGGTTCTAATGGTTCTAATGGTTCTGCTTCCTCACAACAAGCTGAAAGCACTTTACCACCAAACACAAATGGGGCTGTTTCAAAACACAAAGTATCCAATCTGGGATTCATAACAATAATTTTCTTGTTGTTGAGCGTCGTTTAAATCTAAAACTACAACAAACAAACTCCAACCCTTCCTCCAAAAAGTATTAGCCATTTAATCTCTTAGTCTTGGATTCGATAGACTAATACTTACCCATTAAAAAAAAGAATTGCTTTTTCAAAATTAAAACCTAAAAAAAAGCAAGTTAAAGTGACATCTTCTTACAGAGCATCAATTGCTTGATGTTTTATTAAAAGATATAAAAGTTCACTTTCTATTACAAGTTCGTCAAATAAAAGAAAAAATTACTTTTTTTATAGCTTAATTTATATATTTAATTAATTAAAAGAATAAAAGATTATGCATTTACATACTTATTGTTGTTTTGTGTTTATTGCCAGTGAAATATCGTTAACTCATTGCAATTGGCAACCATAAAAAAAAAGAAAAAGAAATTTCTTATATGTTTACATGGTTATATTCGACAACAATAATTTATCGATTATTAACTTTTTTTTTTATTTTTTTTAAAAAAAGGATTTATTAAAACATTTTTGTTTTCAAATGTAAACAAGATAAGCACAGTCACGTGGGGAGGCAAATAAACTTAAAAACAGCCACACAAAGAGTTACTGTTCACGTGATAACAATCCTCTTGAATGGGACCAATACTTAACTCCGCTGTTGTTGTTTTTTTTCTTCTTCCTGTTGAAAAATACCCCCAAAACTAAAAGATTACACTAGCATAAACGAAAAACAAATAAAAAGGCACTTGACTAGTATAAATCCAAACCATTTTACCATACAGACATAAAATAATGAAGAATATTGACATTTCAAAGATAGAGCTTCCTGAATTTCTACCACAGCTCCCTGAGGACTTCACATACAAAAAAACCAACCTATTTTATCTTCCTGCGTTTTCTGAAGACATAAATGACGAGATAGATGTGCTGGGAGATTCAGAAAACTTATATAAACTTGAAACGGTATTTGGGGATGCAATAAAAAAACACCAAGATGGCATTTCCAATAACGACCATGCAGTTTCTAAAGACAATAAATCGGTGGTACCCAACAAGGCGATATACGTCACCCATCATAACACTTTGAACAATGAGTATTTCATCAATAACTTGTCTTCATTGAAAGTAACCAAAAATTTCAACACCAAAAAAGACGTAGACATACTCCGTATTGTTGGACATAGACAAAAAAAGCTAAGAAGTATTGAAAGCAAAAAAGCCAAAAGAGAAAATAACGTGAGAAGAAATGTATTCATACATCATCTGCAGTCAAACAATCCAAGCAATTTTGATATAAAGCTCCCTGAAAACAAGTTCAGTGAGGAGAACTACACAAAAATAGACAAACTGCGCACAAAGAAGGTGAATAAGTTCAAAGAGAACGAGCTTGCTTGGCAACAGATGAAGTATGATATCTTCAAGCGTTTGGAGGAAGAACACAGGCTGCGGAAGGAAATAGAGATGGAGGAGAAGAGGGTGCGGGAAATGGAGGAGCTAAGAAGAAGACAAGAACAAGAGGCGCTTGCCAGACCGCAGGCCCTGGAGCTGGAGAACGATGGCAGAAACATGCAAAAGCCAACAAAGATGGTATTTAAGCTCCCGCCTATTGGCAAGGTTGAGCCTGCTTTGAAGCCTATTAAACTGTCTTTTGGCGGGGCTCCCATTAGAAGCGCAGTAAAAGAAGAAGTCAAATCTGAACTTGACAACCTCAACCCAAAGGAAAAGTGGGTAACATTGAAGTGCAATCCAGATACATTAAGGAATTTTGTAAGGAATTAGTGTCTTATATCCGAACATTCCTAAAGCAAGAGGCAAAAAAATAAATAAATATAACAGGAAAAAAAGAAATTTTGTTTATAAAACACACTTTCATGAAATATTTGTTTTCTTTTTTTTTTTTTTTTTTATATATATATTTTGGGGGGTTTCTTTAATGGAGTTTTTTTTTTTCAACTCTTTAAATGGTTGATACACAAAACACTTAACCAAAAACAAAACAACCAACTTATATACAGTTTGAGTACCCGTGAGGACATTATATTAAAGAACTTGTCTTATTCAATTTTACTATCGTATAACAAAGATTGAAAAAAAAGAAAAATTGATCCCTCACAAACACATCTCTTGACCATACAATAAAAGAAGTTACTGTTTTACTTATCGTTTTTGAAGAATTTAAAAGGAAATCCACAGAATGCCAACCATTTTAAGACTTAAAGAAGATTTACCATACCCCATTGAGATTGTTTCCATTGACTGTCAGGAAGGATCGAATATACAAAAAACTAAACCTATCTTCACTTACAAATTCTCCAGAGTCAATGAAACACTCATGAGAGATGAAGATGACTTGTCAAAGACCATAGTCAAGAAACAGAAGGTTGAAATGATTGATACATTTGACTCTCCAATATCAGGGAAGGTGGTTAAATCAAACATAAAGAAAAATGACAGATTCGATAGCTTTGATCCATACGAAAACCTTATTGAAGTTGACGAGGGCTGCTTGCATGAAATTGTGTATGCAGGATTGTGTGCCGTTTGTGGAATGACCGTTGATGACGATGATGATCAGCAGGATAACAAAAAGAACAAATCAGAGTTTGTCAACAGAGACAGGGATACAAGCAAGGCTACTCTATCATACTCAAACCAGCATATCAAGGTGTCCAGAAGCGAGGTTAATAGAATAAACAGAGAACACATGTCAAAACTTAAACAATCTGAAAAGCTAATTCTTGTTGTAGATTTGGATCAAACAGTTATACATTGTGGTATAGACTCAAGCATCTCTGATTGGGTTAAAACAGAAAAGCCTAAAGATGTTCATAAATTCTGCTTAGAAGAAGATATAAGACCATGGCTACAAAAACAAAGTGTTTTCATTAGAAAGCAGTACATGAATATGTCGCCATTCACTAAGAACTGGTACTATGTGAAGACTAGACCGTTCCTCAAGGAATTCTTTGAAGCCATCAAAGACAAGTTTGAACTGCACATATACACAATGGCCACTAGAGCATATGCAGAGGAAATAGCCAAAATCATAGATCCAGATGGTAGCTTGTTTCAAAACAGAATTCTTTCAAGAGATGAAAACAAATCTCTAACAACAAAATCATTAGACAAAGTGTTCCCTGTTGAGCAGGATTTGGTTTTGATTATAGACGACAGAGGCGATGTTTGGGACTGGTCCCCAAATCTAATACGTGTCATTCCATACAATTACTTCCAAGGCATAGGTGACATCAACAGCGTAAACTTACCAAAACAAGACCTTAAAGATATTCCAACCAATGTAGATGAGAAGACGCACACAGAAAGAGATGACCAATTGAACATATTAAAAAACCAATTGCTAGACCTGCACAGCAGTTATTACACAAAGACAGGCAACAACACAGAAAAAAACGACAGCGATATAAGAAAAATACTAAGAGCAAAAAGAATACAGATCTTGCTGGGGTGCAAGTTTGTTTACTCAAAGATGACAAGAGACATTCAGAGACAAATAGAGCAGTTTGGTGGAAGAGTGACACCGAATGAAGGCACAGCCACGCATAGAATCCTAGACTCAGCAGACCTAAACCTGAAAAGAAAAACAACCAGAAAAGACGGGACTTTCTTTTATGAGGTAAGTTTAGGGTACTTGATGAGAGTCTGCGAGAAGTGGGAAATTGAGCAAGACCTAGTTGAGAATAGAATAGAAGATCAATCCCCAGCTCCAATGATCGTTGGGCAGAAAACTTCCAATGAGGAAAATGCAAGCGATGAGAATGTCAATGAAGATGCATTTTTTAAAAACGGGATGTCGTGGTTGGATGAGAACGCTGATGGGGAAGGAGACGATGAGTTCTTCAGTGACATGAGCAGTGACAGTGACGATGAGAAACTGAAACCTGAAGACGATGGGTCAGACTCCGATGATGATCTTGAAAAAGAACTGGAGCTGGAATTGTCATAAACTGTATATAAAAAAGAAATTTGTAATTATTGATAGATTGGTGGACCAGTCATACTGTGAAGTTTATTAATTTTGGATTGTTTTTATTTACAATAAGTGTAACCCAAGCTGACCATATGAGCAGCTAATCACAAAGGCGTCCAAATATCAAGTAGAAGCCAAAAAAAAGAAAAAAGAAAAAAAGAACAAGATCATGAGACAACATGTTAGTTAGTCCTTATCAAAAAAAAAACACCCCTTTCCCTTTACCATTTTTTTTTTGGTGCTTGTTTGTTTATTTTTATTTAACGTGTGGCAGATTCTTTTATCAAACCAAACACACACAGAATGAGCATAAGCAAAGAACTACAAAAGAAAATAGATCTCTGGCTATTATACGACAAGAACCCGAAAACCCTGAAAGAAATCAAAGACTTAGTTGCTGCCGAGAACTTCAGCGAGCTTGAACATTTGCTTTCCAAGCAAATCAAGTTTGGAACCGCGGGGCTCCGTGCTGATATGCGTGCTGGGTTCAGCAAGATGAATGACCTGACAGTACTACAAGCTTCTCAGGGTCTGGCCAAGTATTATGCCAAGACTTCACCCGCAGAAACCCTAACAGTGGTTATAGGACACGACCATAGGTACAATTCCCAATCTTTTGCCGAGATGACTGCAAAGGCGTTTTTGCTAAATGGGTTCAAGGTCTATTACTTGAACAAGACTATTGGGACCTTTGTGCATACCCCATTGGTTCCGTTTGCTATAAACATGTACGGCGCGGATGTTGGGGTTATGATAACAGCTTCGCACAACCCTGGGAAAGACAACGGATACAAAGTGTACCACACAAACGGTTGCCAGATTATTCCTCCTGTGGACTCCCAGATAGCATCAACTATATCAGCCAACTTGGAGCCTTTGGATTCAAGTTGGGATGATTTGCATGATATCTGCTTTTTTGAAAAAAATGGTATTGATCAGAAAGACAAGTTCGTAGATGTATTTGAAGAAGTCACCAATGCGTATATTTCCAAGCTGATGACTGTTCTGGTTAAAAAAGAGTTTAAAGATTTATTTACCAATGAAGAAGAGCCTGCAGCCAAAAAATCCAAAAAGACCCCTATGTTTGTTTATACTCCTATGCATGGCGTAGGAAAGCACATATTTGATAAGATCATGAGTGAAATTGGTTTGGTGGACAATGTTGATTACATAACTGCCGAAAAGCAAGCCTATCCAGATCCAGCATTTCCAACGGCGCCTTTTCCAAATCCTGAAGAACACGGGGCTTTGGATGTGGCCGTTGAGCTTGCTAAAGAAAAGGGCATCGACTTGATTGTGAGCACTGACCCAGATGCTGATAGATTCTCAATGGCATTCAAACAAAGAGACGGGTCATTTAAACAGCTCACAGGTGATGAAATAGGGTACCTGTTTGCGTATTACCTGCACCAAACAGACTCATCGGCAAAATCAAAGGCTGGAATGGTTACTTCAACAGTTTCATCAGGCTTGCTGAAGAGATTGTGTGACATAGAACAAAGACCATTCCAGGAAGTATTGACCGGATTCAAGTGGATTGGAAATGCTGCTGCCAAAAGAGCTGCTGATGAAGAAGACGAAACTCATATAATATTTGGGTATGAGGAGGCTATTGGGTATATGTTCCCAGCATTGTTATTTGATAAAGATGGTATCTCTGCCGCTGTGATGTTCTTGCAGTTGTACAAGTTCTTTAACGAAGACTTGGAAACGGTGTTAAGTGAGATGTTCCAGAAATATGGCCACTTCAAGCAAAACAATGGCTATTTTGTGGGGACACCAGAAGAACAAGCTAGCAGTTTCAGAATTATGAGAAACTGGTTGGATACGCAGTACGTTGAAAAAAAACAGCAAGATGCAACAGAATCTTGTAAGTTCGGTGATGGTTTTGTAATCAAGTCTTTCAGAGATTTGACGAATGCTATTCAATACACGGATGCTGGAGAAAGCATGGATTGCGATCTACCTACAGGTGGGGGTGATATGATTACTTTCTGGTTCAAAACTGAAGATGGCCAAAATCAGTTGAGAGCAACTCTAAGAGGATCAGGAACGGAGCCCAAATTAAAGATCTACATTGAGTGTATGTCTCTGGTTGACAATGAAACCGCAGAAGAATTGGCAAAAAAGCTGTGGGATACCATCAGAGAGTTGTACATCCAACCAGAAGTCACTGGGCTTCATCTAAGAAGCTGAGCACGTGACAGTATTTTTCAGGAGGAGGATCTGACAACAAAAAATAGTAAATGAGATCAAGTCCAACGGGTGGGTTTTCTTTGGTCAGGCTTTTGATTCTCAAGCATTCCGTAAAGGGAAATTCAACGATTTTTTTTTTTTTTTTGCTTCCACTTACAGATCTTTCAGGGCTTCTAAAAAAAAAAAAAAAAAAAAGAAGAAGAGCAAAAGTTTGCACCGTTTGGGTCATTTTTCAAACAGATTTAGAAAGAAAGGAGACACTACTTTTAAAAAATTTTAAGGGTCGATGCCTTGATTTTTGGGGGACACTGGAAAAATTTTTAAAGCAAGGAAATCATCTGGAGTAAATGACTCATAAGGATATTGAAACATATATAACGTTCGAAAACTGTTTTAAAATTATTTTTTTTCCCCAAAAAGAGTTAACCTCTATCGTTTGTAAAAACCCCCAAAAAAATATTATAGTTAAAAGAGATCTCATGTCAAGTTTAAATAACTTTGTTGCAAACATCACAAATCCTAACGACAAAACCATCTACGTGTTAGATGGTGGTCAAGGAACATATCTTGAAAACAGCGGAATCAATGTCAATTCCCAGATCTGGTGCTCAATTCCATTCACCAAAGAGGAATTCTGGGAAGTATCTAATGGGAAAACCAATGAAAGAGTCATCATGGAAAAGATGTTTGAAGACTTTTTAAGCAGTGGCTGTAATTTAGTTATGACTCCAACATATCAGCTGAATTATTCCAGTTATTTGAAAGAATTAACTTTAGAAAGAAACGATGAATCTTTGGTTCAGTACAACACCCTTTTAACTAAGATTGGTGCATTCACAAGAGAGCAATCCAATACTAAAAAAGACATTTTGGTTGTAGGGTCTATTGGCTGCTACGGATCTATGATTCTTGCTGAGTTCACAGGTGACTATGGCCATGCCCCTGAAGAAATTGACTTTTTGACACATTATAGACCACAATTAGACAACTTTATAAAGTCCAAGGACATCGATGTGCTAATTTTTGAAACTGTTCCAAACTTTACTGAATTGAAGTTTTTGTTAGGTTTAAGTGAAGCCCAACTAAACAAACCATTTTTCATAGGTCTATCAACCAATGATAAACAGCAGCTTAGAGATGGAACACCATTAGAAGAGGTATCCCAATATGTTAATCTTTTGAAAAAAGAAGGAAGATTTAATAAGAACTTGATCTTGCTTGGTTGCAATTGCTGCTCCTTTGAATCTAGTACTAAAAGCATCAACATATTAAAAAAAAATCTTGATTTCTACCTTGGTTTGATCAGTTACCCTAACTCTGGTGAAGTCTATGACACAGTCACCAAAGAATGGCACAAGCCAAAGAGCAACCTGGCTCTATCCGAGAACAATTGGCAAACAAGTGTTGATAGCTACGTGGATGATGGCTGCAGAGTTATCGGTGGCTGCTGTAGAACAACACCTGGCGACATCAAGAGTATATATGAAGCTATAAACCATTGATCATAGCATTGGGCACACAATCACCTAAATCACCCAAAATGAATAAAAAAAAAAACCTCTCCACCGGTGGGGCACGTGTACGTCTATATAATTATAGTCAGAAGAGAGACAGGCGCTTATGCTTAAAATCACTAGGATTGTTTTTCCCAATCAGGAGATTTACATGCAAGAAAATTTTTTTGGTTGTTTTTTTTTTTTTTTTTTTTTTTGTTTTTTTTAATAGTGCACAGTGTTCTTTTGATTTATATTTGAAATCTCTTCTATTAATCAATACATCTGTTAATAAAAACCATATAGCTAACCAACATAATCATATTCTTATCATTCCTTTTTTTGGGAAAACTATATAACAAATACCGTCTCTTTCAAGAATCAGTATAACTTTCCTTAGTCGTTGAGTCATTACCTTCTGTAATACTTAACTCATATTAGCAACAACCGCGTGTCTACACATATTTCAAAGTGGGCTTATTATTGATATCTGTTTTTCTATATTTAGCAAAGAAAATTAAAGACAAGATGGCTAAAAACACAGCATTCTCAAGCGATAATAATGCTAGCACAGACTCTTTACCTATACATAACGATGAATATGAAAAAAAGTGGAAGGGGAAGAATAAACAAAATAAGATAACACAGTTTTTCTCAAACATATTCTCTTCCAGCAGCAGTGGTACAAACAATAAACTAAACTCAAAGGAAGCAAAGAAACAGAAGAAAAAACTTGTTGTTTATTCATTACTTATATCTATATTCTTAGGATTATTTGGTTTGATCTTCTTTTTGTCTTCAACCAATAATTACTCACGTTCAGATCTATTCAACACCATTGATCATTTGATCAAACCACTGAAGGATACCAATGGGTTGACATCAAACTTACAAGGAGCAAAAAAGGGTAAGATTGGTGGTTTAAAAAATATAGATGAAACGCAATTCGACATTGAACAATTAATTGAAGATTCCAAAGATAAATCTGGGCTATATGCTCTAGGGTTAGACGACAATGAATACTATAACCACGATTTCAGAAACTTAGACATAGATTCTGTTAATAAGTTTGACAAGGGTGCTAGACACTTCTTGATTACCAATGAAGCAGCGATTTACTCATCCGAAGATAACAAAAAGGCCTTGGAGCTGGAGTTGGAAATGTTATTGGCATCCACCGTGGAAAGCTATGACTTGCATGATTTCAAGGGTGATGCTGATGGTATTAACAACAGGGACCATGTTCTATTCTTGGTTCCACTGAGAAATGCCGAGGCTGTTCTACCGTTAATGTTTAGACATTTAATGAACTTAACATACCCCCATGAGCTTATTGATCTGGGTTTCCTTGTTAGTGATTGTTCTCCAGAAGACAAAACCCTTGAAACATTGGTTGACTTCTCATTATCCATGCAGAACGGCACTTTGATAAACATATTAGAAAACTTACCAGTTTACACTGAAGCCGATACATTGCATCTAAGTTACATGCCTAAAGACTACATAAATGCTGTTGATCAAGCATTTTCTCCTCCATACCACATGGGGTACACCAAGCCCTTCAGATCCATTCAGATATTTGACAAGAACTTTGGTCAAGTCATTGGTCAAGGTTTCTCCGACAGACACGCTGTCAAGGTTCAAGGTGTCAGACGTAAATTAATGGGAAGAGCCAGAAACTGGTTGGTCAGCAATACCATAAAGCCATACCATTCATGGGTCTACTGGAGAGATGTTGATGTTGAGCTGTGCCCAGGGTCTGTTATCCAAGATTTGATGAAACACGACTACGATGTCATTGTTCCAAATGTCTGGAGACCATTGCCAGGCTTTTTGGGTAATGAACAACCTTATGATTTGAACTCATGGATCGAATCTCCACCTGCTCTGGAATTAGCCAAGACTTTAGACGAAGACGATGTCATTGTTGAAGGTTATGCTGAATACCCAACTTGGAGAGTTCATTTAGCCAACCTGAGAAACCCTGAAGGAAACCCAGAAGACTTGATTGATTTGGATGGTGTTGGTGGTGTTTCCATTTTGGCTAAGGCCAAAGTCTTCAGATCAGGTATCAATTTCCCAGCCCACACGTTTGAAAACCATGCCGAAACTGAAGCGTTTGGTAAAATGGCCAGAAAGTCCGGATTCAAAGTGGGTGGTCTACCTCATTACGTTCTATGGCACATCTACGAACCAAGTGAAGACGACCTAAGAGAGATGGCTAATAGAGAAAGAGAAAAAAGAAGAGATTAAATAATCTCGATTTTATGTACTTTTAGTTTTTAATCTCACTTTTTTATAAATATCAAGCTTTTTTGCAAAATAACAGCATTGGTTGCTTTATATACGTGTATTGTTTATTGGTACACATCCTTGGGTAATTTTCCACATCTATCTTTCCCGAACTTGAAGACAAGCCCCAGGTACTTGTTTTGGAATGATTGGTGGAATTCAGGGGAGTTTCTTTCCAAAGCCTTCATCAGTTTGATGGCTGAGTGTATGCTCATGAAGTTGATCCAACAGCAATGAGTATCCTTCGCGAAGTTGATCTGTTCAAGAGGCCCGAAGAAATTCCCAAAGTCGTTAATGATGTCTTCTGGAGCCGGAAGCTTGAATCTTCTAAACTTGCTGTATCGTTTATCTTTCGTGTATATCTTCTTGTAAGCAAACTCAGGCAGGGACAGGTAAACGTTTCTTGTGGCGCCTTTGGAGATCTGCATCAAAAGGTTCGGCAACACTGGTGGCAGATCAACTCCTCTTTTGCCAAACTCCACATCGAGTTGGAAACCATGCAGAACCACAGGCCGCAGTTTGCAGCAGTCGTAGAACAGATTTGCAGAGCTCGGAAGCACAAACTTTACAAAGCAGAACTTTTGCCCTTGAACAAACTTGATTTGCTCAATAAGCCCCCCTCTTATGACGTTGACCAGGTCAAATATTTTCACCACCGGTGGCAAGTTTGAAATATAAATCAGTCTATTCGTGTAGTTAATTTTTCTCAGTCCAGGGTTCTCCTCAGCGAGAGGCATGAAGCCAGAAACGGAACTTGCTCTAGAGGCTTCGTCAAAAGAGAAAGAGCTGTAGAACAGCGGCAACGACGTTTGGGAGGACCTGCTGCTAGAACTTAAGCCCGCACCCTTGATTGTGTTGAGAGATTGTTCAGTATGGGGTATATCTTGACTCGCTGCGCCATTCAATGAGCGGTTCAGTTCGCCTTTATTTTGTGTGGAGAAGGCCAACTGGTCAATTTGTGGGAGACTTGCTGGCCTCTTTTTGAAAACAATCTTTTGATATACTGTGTTTTGCAGCAACTTAACATTGTCGTACTTGGTAATGACATTTTCTTTTTTGTAACTGCCCTCACAAAACGCAGAGACTTGTAGGTGTCCATCGTAGTCCAAGAAGTTTATGTACTGTTCCTTCACATCCAAAGCGCCGGCTTGACTTTCAGGCTCATATTTGGATGATATTTCCAATTCCGAAATACCTAGGCCTTCGAGGGGATCAAACTCAGACCCGTTGGCGCCGTCGGCTACAAACTGCTCCTCTTGATTTTTGATGTGCAGTCTTTTGACATTGTATATGCTCACTCTTGCTTCACCGGCTTGATACTCATACGCTCCAAACAGGTGAACGGCCAGTTGCTTGATGTTGCCGCTATCAAAAACAAGCATTGAGGCAAACTCCTTGGAGTAGTCTTTCTTGAATGCAGGGTTTTTGATTTTGTAAATGTTTTGTATCTTCAAATGAAGGTGACTATCTGTTTTATCTTCAATATAGGCTTTGTTTTTTTTCAAAGTGAGGATTTTTAATATTAAATCAATATTCAAAGACTCAACGATCAAAAATCTATCTGACAAGTTAATTTCTTTGGTGGAACCACCATCATTTCTAAAGTCCTCAGAAGGTTTCAATACAAGGTTGTTACTGGGGTGGCTATTAATCGAATTCACATCATCATCGTTTATAAACTGGAGTCTATTTCCAATCTGCAGATTCAAAACATCAGTCTTGACGTTGGACAATATATTGCTTTCTAAGTGGCACTTTCTCAATATCAAGTGCTTGGAATTGAACATTTTCTTATACTTGACTAAACCTGTTACAAAGTGCTCATTAAAGTACTGCAATGCATCTTGTGAATAGAAGTTCAAAATGAACGTATTGATATCTCTTCTTCCATCTTTGACAATCTTGAAGTTTAAAGCATCCTTGACAGAAACTTTGCCAAAGGGTTCCAGAATAGGAATATTTGAGAAAAAATATGGAAGAGTCAGGTTATCGTTCAAGTTAGAGAAGATGATAGAGTTTACCGAGCTGGATGAAGAAAAGGTGTAGCTGTAGTTGATCTTTAGCTTGAAAGTGCTGTCTAGGCCAGTGATTGTAGTTACATGGATTTTGCTGTTCTCATTCAAACTGCCAAATGGCCCATTGTTTGAATGTGTGCTATCTGTCTGAACAGAATGTCTTGATGATGGACTAAACAGCAGCACTTCTTCGTTGATAAAATCATTTGGAAATATGGGCTTTGATAGGTTTGTGGGAATGGACGATGAAGAAGATGATGTCCTCATACTAATGGTGGGTATCACTGGTGGCACAAAGAGCAGGCTGTTATTAGCACTGCTTATGCTTCGTTTGTTGCCATCCTTGATGTTTTCGAAGGTATCGTTCACATCAATCATCATGGCATTGTTGTTGAAGCTGCTTTCAGCTTCGCCAAGGCAGCTGCTATTGGGCCCCTTGTTCAGGTTTGCTGTGTATGGGGTCATGAGGTTAGAAGGAATGAGGTAAGAACCGTACTGATAATCAAACGGGGATGCCATGGTCGTATTACTCCCTGGCTTCTGTGGTTGGAAATAAGAATTGTCGTCTTGTGTGTTGATGTACTGTGATCTTATAATGTCTCCGCTGCTGTTGATGTTTGGGGTGTGGTAGATGTTTCTTGTAGATGCTATTCTAGACTTACCTGGTGTTGATGATACCACAGAATCGCTGGAGCCGATTTTGCTACCGGTGCCTTTGCCACTAGCCTTGTTAATCACCAAAAACCCGCTTTCACTACTGCCAACACTGCTGTTAGGCTTCTTCCTTGTAGGATACATCATGGGTTGTTTGGCACATTTTGTTAACCTCTATAAACCACATAAATTGTTTATTTTTTTTTTTTAAAAAAAAAAAAACATTTTAAATTAAAAAAAAAAAAAAAAAAAAACTTGAAAAAAAAAAAAAAAAAAAACCGAAAATAGTATATTCCTAGTTAAAAGTGTGCGCTGTTGATTTGGACAAGAACGATGTAGGCCCCTGATTTTTTTTTTTTTTCTATCCTGTATATGTGAATTGTCAATCAACGGTATTGAAGGTCTTGCAGCTAAACATCCAATACATAGAGCAGCATGACAACTACACAGCCAATCAGTGGTTTAATTTGCTTTCACTTTCAAGCTTAATTTCACATGAGAATTTCCAAACAAAAAGCTGAAAAGGAAATAAAGATGCCAGAAACACGCAAATCCTGTGGAATTTGAGGGTCGCGCTAAAAACATGGACTTTAAATCCGAATAGAAGAATTAAATCAAAGTGGAAACACCAGACAACCCATAACTCCAAACAAAATTGGTTATTTTAATTTCAAAAACTATCACCAACCCATAAAGACAATCAACTTAAGAGCTAATTTTTTTTTGGGAAAAAAAAAGTAATTTAATTATTAGATTAATGTATAGAATATATATATGAGGATGTAAGTGAACTTGAGTTCATTCAGGCTTGTCTTTGTTATTTGGACTGCTTGAATAGCTTTGCGACTGGTTCGTTGTTATAGTTTTTGCTTATCTCTTCAAATTTTCTCTTTTGAGATGGCAGCCAACTCGTTTTGCTGCTTTCATTTAAATGATTCATGTCCAGGAATTGTGCAAGCCCCATACTTCCATCAAAAATGAAGCTGTTTTCTGGAGCTAAGTTTCCTGTGCTTTGTTGGACTGCATTACCTGCTGTGTTGTTGCCGTTTTGATTGGAATACATGCTTTGAACATTCAAGGAAGAATCCAATAACGGGTCCTTCATGTTTCTATGATTAGGTGTACCTAATCTTTCCGGTATCATGAACTTGGAATCAAAGTTGTCAAATAAGGAGTCCAATAGGGTGTCTTTGTTCTCATCAATGAGCTGCATGTTGGCCAAGCTCATGTTTGGCATGATGTTCTTCTTTGAGTTTAGATTGACAGACTCAGTCCAGTCAAATTGATCAGTGCTGTTAGCATGGTCCTTTTTGACTGTTTGTTTTGGACGGGCTCTTTCAGTGGCACTATCAAGCTTATTCAAGATGGACCCATTGGAGTGAGTTTCCTCCAGGGCCTTGTGTTTCCTTTCTTGAGCAGTAACAGTATTGGTGGATGGTGGGTATGAGTTCATATCAACTGGCACTGTGTAGTTTAAATCAGCTAGGTTGGAGTTGACAACTGTGGACACGTCTCTTTGATTGTTTGGGGAAATAGTGGTGCTCTTGTAGCTGTTTTTTTTAGAGTTAGCTGGTACAGAACTTTGATATTGTTTATTCAGGTTTTTAAAACTCGGCATACGTCGAGAAAAGTATTGATTCAACTCACCAAAACTCAAAACGGGGTCATGCTGGAATACATTGTTCAAAGTATTAACATCACCATCCCATTTCATGGAGTACTGATCCAGGTTTGAAGAGCCTAGGTCATCTGATGGTTCCTTTTTGACCTTGATACCATCTGTTGACATTTTCTTAGCCATTTTGGCGGTTTTGAATTCCAAGCCATCGTCATCGTCGTTGTCGTCATCATCCGAATTCCCAGACTCCTCCAGCTTATAAATACTGTTTTTTTTACAGAACGATCCGATGCCACTGCTCATATTGGAGTTACCTGACATGCTGAAGTTTTTCATAACAGAATTCAATCCGTTACTTTCATTGATATCTTCTCCATTTGTGTCTGAATATTTGATGTTTTTGTCAAGCTTAACAGTTTCATAGTTGTCATCACCGCTAGAATACACGTTCTTGTTGTTATGCAAGCTTCCTTGAGCAACATAGTTAACTTCATTTTTGATGAAGTTTTCATAGTAGATGGCCTTTCTTTTGATCATCTTCAAGACCTTCAGATCAACTCTTTTTTTGAAATATTCATCCGTTTCTTTGGCTTCTTTTGTGTTCACAATGAGCAATAAAGAAAGAGTAATGTCAAATAGTTTTAGTGTATACCAACTCAAAGATCCAACATTGCCAAATGGGTTTTGCGTGACATCCATTGTTTTATAATTGATCATTTGCTCAATGATAACCTCAACTAATTTTCTGTATTGTAAAAACAATTCACAAGACTTTTTGTATTCCAAGGCTCTTTCCAATCCCAGCAATGAGAAAATCACACTTAAATTGGGTATAAACATTGGGATGGTAATCTTGAAGCCTCTTCTCATACTCATGGAAATAAGCTGTAACATGGTCTCTGTGTACTGGTAAAGCTTCAAGTAAGAAGGAATCTTATTTTTGCTGATAATTCCTTCACCGATTGTTTGACTGTAATTGGCATCTTTGGGACTGTTTTGCGCCTGGTTTAAGTTAACTTCGCTAGTTGAGTTATCACCAATGCTTACTAATGTCAAATGAATCATGGATTTGCAGAAAAAGTAGACAAATACTAAGTTGAAGACACCGTATCCCAAAGTGGCATCGGAATCCAATAAATCTTCCAAATACTCCCTGTTGACGTTGCCTTCTGGATTCATTTTGAACTTCAAAATTTCCGGAAGTTGCGCAAACCATGTGTCTAGTAAGAATTCCTGCTTTTTCAATTCATTAGTCTTTTCTGCACTGTTGAATTTTTTGAACAAACCATCAAGAACACTACCAAGGATTTTGCCCAGCTTCAAGATCTCCAAACCAACCATATCAACTTTTGAGTCTGTTGATGCCAATAAGGGTTCATCAAATGGCAGCAGGACTTCTGAATCTTCATCTTTGATTAGTCTAGGCACACCCAATTGGAATGATACCATGCAGTCCAAAATGTGGTTGGACCAAAACAACAATCTTCTGGTACGTCTGTGGACAATATCAGACTGTTGTCCGTTGGAGTTGACTATAGACTGTGGACATCTTTGGAGTCTCAATTGCTGGACCATCATACAAGTGGTGCTCCTTAGCTGATACAAGGTTTGCTCTTTTGGTGAGGTTGTGGCTATTAGGTGAAGAGACAAGGTCAAGAATTGCAAGCTCGAAAGAGATGTATTATTGGCTCTGAAGTATGGGTTTGTGATTAGCTTTTTGATGATATACTGAATTTTATGAGATGACTTGTTTTCCGACAATAACCCCATCTGGACTATGACCAATAACTTGAACATAAAGATCTTGTAGTTATTCGGAGTCTTTTGGTCAGAACTGTTGTTTGCCGCTGTCTTTTGATAGTTCAAAAAGTCTATTTTGAACTTGTTAAAAGTCTTGTAGAATTCATTTTTCAAAAATATGGGGACAATGGAGGACCACTTCTCAAAGTATATTCCGATAAAATGCTCAATGTCATCAAAAGTCAACAATTTCAAGGCCTTGCAGCTCTTGTGTTTGTGGCCACCCTTGGCAAAGAGATAGAAGTCTTCAATGGTAAAAAGATACTTGAACAAAGAGACAAATTCATTGATTTCATCCAAGTCAACGTGGGCAGCAAACTTTTTGCCAATTTTGTCTGTGTCGTACTCCGAAAATGGTTCTTTTTCAAGACTTTCAAAATCATCTTTCAAGGAGCTCAAAAGCTTACTTGTGTACAAACACTCCCTATTTAGGAAACCAAAGTTTAATCCGACTTTGCCTATGAGTTGAGTGCAGAACAATACCTCTGTGGTGGATCTAGGGGAAGCTAGCGAGACCAAAAGAGGAACTATGTTGAACATGCTTGGTGTATTTTGGTTTTGTTTTAGGATCTTTGAGGCAGTCAAGGCAGGTGGGTCCTTTATGTCCAATGGAATGGAAGTTGATTTGGTATTAGATATTAAAGATGGGTTTCTTGTTGATTCTGTGGAATGCAATGTATTGGCGTGATCCGTCTTAGTGTTACATACATCTTGGCTGGGGTCAAGACTTGAATCTGAATCTGGAGTGATAATGTTTTCGCTTGATGGCTCATTTTTAACAGCAACTTTGAAATAACCAGTCTCCAGATTGCTGGTTTTGTTTTCGGATTTAACGCTCTCTTTGACGATGGCATTTTCTACGCCTTGATTTGTATTTTGAGAAACAGCTACATTGCCTTTAGAGACCATATAGTTATTAAATTCCTTCATTCTTTGGACTTCGATCTCCAAGTTTCTGCAAGTTTCTTCAAGTAGTTCAGTGTAGCCCCTTGGAGAAGATCTTCTGAGTAACTTGTCATCATTTCTACATTCCAAGAAAGCGGTTTTGCAATTTGTGCATTGTTTCAAAGACTTCTTATCGTAAGTACATTTGATTTTCTTACTTCTGCAACGATCACAAGATTGGTATTGTTGTTCTTGTTTAGCTTTAGATGAGTTTGGCATGATTTATAAAAAAAAGAAGCTAGAAGTTATGTTTTTGTGTTAAAAAAATAATAGCGCTGTCTATGTGTGTGTGTTTTTTTATGTATGTTTTCTCAAGGTAATTAATCTATTGGATAGTTCTACACTTTTAAAGAAAAGGAAGTTTTTTATTATTTATTTAATATTATTAACAAAAAACAAACACCAATATATATTTTTGATTAGACATTGGGATTACGTAAAAAACATGATCAAATAAAACAGAATACACTGACTCAATAGGTGAATTAAAATTTTGTATTATTTCTATTTATTGATTTTATGTCTTCGCTTTGACTCTACCCTCTTTTTTTTTTTTTTCCCCCACAGCAACTAATTTTTTGTTTTGATATTTTGCCAAGGAAAAAAAAAAAAAAAATCAACAACAACATTAAAAATAGCGAGTTGTCTTGTTCTTTTGCCTAAAAAAAAAAAATAATCCTGATGATTTTATTTTATTATCGGAGCAAACATAGCCACCCCACACTTATTTCCCAAAAAGGAAATATGATAGTAGCCACACCATTTGCGAATAACTACCTGTTCTCGCAGTTAAAATCCAAATATATTTTTTGTCACAGAAAAATAATACTCAATATATAAAGTATGTTCTGTACCAGGCCCTTATTAACTTAATGTGGAATATACAGTTAATAGAACATGTGGTACCAAATGCTCATTATTAACTACATCTCAAGATTTCAAAACATGCTTTGTAAAAAACAAAAGCAAGCTAAAAATACAGAGAATGTTACATTCACCATAGCCTTCTTCTCCTTTTTTTTTTTTTTTTTTTGTATACTTCCCAAAGAGTACTCTCACTGCCACACATATTTTGTTAAAAAAAGAATCATATACCCTACACTCATAAACGTATTCGTGGGATTTCTTCGGACCACATTAACTCTTGTGCCTATTTTTTTTTTTCTCTTGCTTAAAATAGGAAAGCCACTATATTTATCTCCGTTGGAGGTTTTTGTTTTTGTGGCACGTGAAATATAACCGATAGCGCTACACTTTTAAAAGTTCATCTAGTCATTAAGTCCATTACAAGCCACGAAAAAATAATAATAATAAAAAACAGATTATTACAACCAAATATCAACTCTTTAAATCACCCTCAATGGAGAAGTACATCACAGAAAATAAAATAGAGAACATAACCTTTGTTATAGGACATCCTGATGATGAAATCATGTTTTTCAACCAAGTTCTGCTTGATATAAACAAGCTCAAAACTTACAAGCTAAAACAGGTTCATGTGATATGCCTAACAAACAAGAATACCATCAGACACAAAGAACTCGTGAAAAGTTGTGAAAGACTATTGAATAAACAAGTAAGCATTTTGAAAGTCTCTGTGAATGACTACGTAGACTCAATGACCGCAACATGGGACACATCAGCCATACTCAGAACACTGGAGGAAAGTATAGACCAGGCAAACAGAACACAGACATTGATAGTCACTTTCGACGAGCATG
The DNA here is from genome assembly GCA_030567235.1 of Hanseniaspora clermontiae. Taxonomy (NCBI): domain Eukaryota; kingdom Fungi; phylum Ascomycota; class Saccharomycetes; order Saccharomycodales; family Saccharomycodaceae; genus Hanseniaspora; species Hanseniaspora clermontiae. Next base: position 105,894 of record JAJLRV010000125.1, on the reverse strand, counting down.
GAATATCCAACCACCTAAACCACAGGAGCTGTTACCAGATATGCACACAGTACTTCAGCGATGCCCACGTGTTCACCTTGAAAACCCCGTCTTTTGCTTTGAAGTACGCCAGCTTTTTCATCCTCGTTTACTTCCAGTTTGTAAGCTCATTGAACACCAACAACGAAATACAGTTCAACAACTATAGCCTAAAACAGTGGCTGCATGTGGTAGATGTCATGTGCACCTGCCACAAGTCCCAGATGGTGTGGTACAGATGGCTGTGGTGGGTTTCCAACAGTCTGGTGTGGTCATGTACGCTGGTGAAAGTCTCCCCACAGGAATAAGAGCAAAAAAAAAAAAGAAAAAAGAAGAAATGTGTTTTTTGTTGGTATGTAGAATATGTGTTTTTGTATATACTCTCCCTTTATAAAGCCTCAACAGCGTTTTCAAACTGATCTTCGGATTCTTTGTTGTTTTCCAGTTCCTTGGCAGCGGCGTGGTACTCAAACTTCTCTCTGAACAGCATCTTGTAAACCTCCGCATCCTTTTCATAGTTCAATGTTTCGTTGCTTGCCATGCAGTGCTTGATTAGAATTTCGTGGTAGAAGAAGTCAATGAACTCCTCACCGACATCCACGTTGCTGAGCTTTGGCAGGATGTGGTACAGAATACTGTGGAAGAAGTACATGACCTCGTCGAACCCCTTGTACTCAATCCCAGCAGCGCCTTTCAGTTCATCAATCATGACATTCTTGAAGTACTCGATGAAGTCCAGGTTCATCTTCTCGGACTGGTAGTCCATGAACTTCAGGAAAAGCAGGTACGAGTCAAACAAGATTCTGACGTGGCCGGAAAGGTTGTTGACATCACCAACAACACTGGAGCCGTCCTTGGACCCATTGTTCTTGTTGATGATAATCTGCTGGATCCCCATGAACATCTCGTACTTCTCCGACAGATCGTTGTCTTTGGAGAAGCAGTCCAGGTGAACGGCTCCTTTCTGCTGCTGGTCCATGTTGTTCACGTTAACAGAGTTGCTGATGGACACTGTGATGTCCTCCAGCAGATGGCTCATGATGGTTGAGTAGGGGATCTTGTAGGAAACCTCAGAAGCACTCATACTGTCGTACTCCCTTAGGTTGTGTTTCAGAAGAATATCAACAGTGTCGACAGCCTTGTGCACATCGTATATCTGACAGTAGGTCATGCAAATGCTCTTTAGAACATCATTGTTCAAGTTCAGGTTCTTGAACTTTTTGGTGTTCAGGTAGTTGCTTGTGATGTACTCGTCCAAAGTCTCCGGGTGCTCGATACCTAAAAACTCAATAACCGAACCACCAACCAGATTGTCTGGATCAACAACCTTCCAGTTCGTGCTCAAAATTATGCTGGTCAGTTGCTGCGTGTAAAGGTCCTTGTTCTTGCTGTCATGGTAGGCAAACTGTTCAAGATTATACCTGGCATAGGTAGTCAATTTGCACGAGAGCAAAATAGAGTTCAACTTCATCCATGGATTGAATGGATTTCTTAGAGACCTTGGTGCGTAGTGGCTCTTCTGGTTTATCAGAATACCCTTCCCAATCAGACTCAGACATCTGTGGACCAGAGTGGCGTTGTTGTTTGGAATTTTCTTGTCTAAACAGTTTTCAAGCAAATCAGTCAAGGAATCAGTGGCTAGTTCAAAGTTACCCAGAAACTCCATTCTGTGAATGTACTTCTCAATGGTATCCAGCAACAGTCTCTTACTTACGCTGTTGGTATCAAACGTCAAATCAGAGTCCAAGACCAGAGTATCCATGACCTTTCCGGAATCGTAGCTGGATAAGTGGTTGAAAATGATATTGTCTACAATGTTTCCAGAACACTTTGAAAAGTTGTTGATTTTGCTGCGTGAATATGTATTCATCAAGATATTCACCATCTGCTTCAATACAAGTTTATCTGATTCTGTTTTAAAGGAATAGGCAAAGAAAGTGTTCAAGTAGTTGGCCGGCAGCTGCTGGCTGAAAAAGAAGTTCACCTTGTCAACAAGCTTCACAGGCACATGTTCAAACCCGCATTCTTCCAGACTTTGGTATATCTCAATAAAATCACTCATCAGACTTCCGTAGTTGGAGTCCCAACCTATGGAGATCTTCTTTATTTCCGGGGACGGAGTGTACCTGATCGATGATGCATGGACATACTCCTCTGTATTCAAAGCTCCTTTGCTTTTTATGGTGACTGGGAGCTTTTTCAGATCATTGGCGCGTCTGTGGATTCTTTCGTACTGTCTTCTATTGAAATAGTTCGGCATTGGTGTAAGATACTCAGTCAAGTCGCTGGATATTTCTTTGGATATTTTCTTGAGGTCTTTCTTGTATTGGGCATCTGCTTGCTCTTTAATACTTAGAGTGGATTTGGTTCTGTATTGATGTAGAACTGGTGAGTTCTTTGAATAATTTACCAGTCTAGACACACTGCTTCTGTTGTTAATCATGCTGCCAAATGTATACTGGTATGCTGTGTATATGTGTGTTTTTTGGAGTTTTTCCATTTTGTCAAGAGTTTTAAAAATCAAGAAAAAAGAAAAAGATTCATGAAAATTTTTCCTACAAAACCAAAAGAGAAAAAGAAAAAGCAAAAAAAAAAAAAAAAAACACAGTAAAAAGAGAGCCTCTCGGATATAAAAAAAAACATATATTGTCAGTCACTCACTTCAAAAATGCAAACAACTTCCCTTTCAGTTCGATGTTCTTATCCACAAGATCATAGACTAAAACATCATCACCCCCTTTATATGAGTTTGCAACCAGCTCGTTGCTGTAAACAGGCATTGTCTTGGGAGCTACGCCAATGGTAATATGCGGATACGTGTTTCCTATGACTAGTTCACTGTTTTTTGGCTTCACTTCCAGTGCCACGGCTTTGTGGTCAGTAACAAGCCTGACACACACAAACTCATGCATATATGAGGATAACACAGCTTTGTTGAGCTTTCCCAGAGGTAAAGCTTTGAGTTCAGCGGCATACTCGTTCATGTAATGCTCAAAGCATGCATGATTGTCTGCATCGCTTGGGTTGTTGAAGGCTATGGTTACGTGGTACTCAGGTTTGTTTAAATCAATGCTGCCGTAGTCAGTATTGTTAAAAGCAGCGTTTTCTTTGAGTATTGCTTTAATTTTGCTGTCTAATGGGATGTCAATACCAAAGTACATGACCTTAGGGATTCTTTTGTCCAAAGTTTCTTTGTTCTTTAGCTTTAAACAATGCTCAAGTTCTTGCAATTTGGCTACATTGATAGGCTTATACTCATTTAACACATTTTTTATGCCGTACTTAACATCCATTTCATCAAAAAACCCAAGAACCTTGTCAGTCAAGGAGTTCTCTTTCAATATGGAGTCGACAACAAAATCAAAACCCTCATCCTGGTTGTCAGCGTTCAGCAACTTGAAATCTCTAATGAATCTATTAAGAATCCCCAAAACACCCTTTGTCCCCAACTTGTCTGCCTTAACAGTCAGGTGATTGTCACCTCTCAGCAAAATGTTCCTCAAGGCTGTTTGTTTAATGCCGCTTATATTATTTTGGTCTACAAAAGGAAGGGCTACTATTTGAATGTTAGACAAATGTGACATTTTTTTCAATTTTAGTTCATGGACCAGCTCAAATATCTGTTTTCTGTGGTCCTTCATGTGGTTGTTTCTGTCTATAAAACATATTTTTTTGTTTTCAGCTGATAACTTATCAATGGCCTGTTCCACTAAAACAGGCAAGTTGTTTTTTCTTTGATGGCAAGCATCAGAAGAGACCATTGCAATGTCTTGTGGAAACAAGTCCACTACAGTATCTATAAACGTAGTTTTACCCAAACCTAGAATGGATATAGGAACAACAATGAATTTTGTATTTTCGTCAATAGGCAGTTCAGTACTGCCTTGGGAGTTTTCCTTTTCCAGAGCAGATAGCTTTTCAAGATCCAATAGTCCATTGTTGTCTAGTAAACTTTCCTTTTGGAAAAAAGCATTTCTTAGTTCAATAATACCTTTTCTATTAACAGCAAAGTCATGAGCAACTTTTTCATTCTTGTCTATAATATCAACAACATAATCCAAGTACTTATTGGTGAGGTACTGGTTTTTCTTGAAGTAATAGCATCTTTTGTTCGAGTTAATATAGTCATTGGTTACCTCTCTTAGCTGTCTGTACAGCAAGTAAGGTTCCTCAAACTTATACTTGAAGAAGAAGTCCTCGTCGGAGTCATTTTTGAAACATCTTATGACGAAGCCTTCTATTTCTCTGTTATCAAAGGTATTGGACAGAGTGGCATCGTTTAGAAACTGCTGCAGCTCCTCAAAAGTATCTTTAAAAAAGTACTTGATTTGCTTAAAGCCAAAGCGCTCGGCAAATTGCTTGACATGGTGCATATCCATGGTTTTGAAAACAATTTCGTTTGAGTTCAGTCCGTGTAGATACAAACCAGCATCACCGGAGCTGTAGCTGATTACATGCTCTTCAAACTCATCATCACATAGCTCAAACACAGCGGTCTGATTACTTTCATACAGAGCCATGCCCAGTTCCATTAGCCTTTGTTGGTCGTTATCGAAGAGCCTTCTTATCTGCAAGTACCCTTCCTTGGCATGGTCTTTTGAGTGCTGTTGCTTTTCCGATTCTGTCTCCGTGTACAAGTTGTTCTTGGAGCTTATCATAAGATCACCATTCTTCAAACCTGACACAAACAGGATACATCCGTTCTCCTTGATGGTGATGCAATACGGACCTTTGGTGTTTTGTCTTAGGTCGTCTACTTTGGTTTCCTTAACTTCATCGATGTTGAAGAACTTGTCGTATCCTCTGATGCATATCCTGTTTTCATTAGTTTGCTTGTCGTTCAGGATAAACAACCCTCTACTTCTTATGGGTAGCTTGTGTTTCTTGGTGTTGTAGTAGTTGAACTCGTTGAACTTCCATCTTGTTATTTCCAAAGAGTCGTTGGCAATGGAGTAAGTTTGTTTGTATGAGCGTGATTTAGACTGTGGGTCATTAAGATCTTCCAAGGACTTGATCAAAGTATCAACGTCAGACATAGCTGGAGGCAGCAATTTATGGATGGTTGGTGGGAGAGATCACTAGTTCTTTTTCAGTTTAGAGATGAAAATGATCAATATTGGAGCAAAAAAAAAAAAAATTAACGTTGAGGAGATGGTGGTTATATCTAGTAGCGGGGCATCAAAGTTCAATACCAAATGAAAACACCAAGTGTTATCAGTGTGTTTGCTTTTTCTATTTTAAAAAATAGACAAGGGAGATGAAACAAAAATGATAGGCAACGTTTTCAGAGACAATGCCAATACATACAAAGTGTATTTGGTTGATCTTGAATAACAGCTGACTTATTGTAATTTTGGTCCAAGCTGTTTTTCGGATATAACAGGTGCATCATAGCTTATATTTTGTTAGGTAAGCCAAAAAATAATTTAGGAAAGGTGTCCTCCCATCAGACAAAAATATCATCAGAAGCAGAAAACCCTCATTTTCTTTTTTTTAGGATTGAAGAAAAACAAACACCAAGCACAATCATGATTGGTAAATTAAAAGAAAAAAAGAGCAGAATCATAGCATATGTTTACTTAGGCACTTGTCTATCGTTTATTACATCAATCAAGCTTATATACTCTTCGTTCAACCAGTACATTGTCATTCGAGATGGTCAGGAGCAGCAGATTACAACACATACAAAGATAAAAAGAACCAACTTTGACATAACTAAGATCATCTATGAAGACCCATTGTTGATGACTTTATTGTTCCAAATCAGCTTTATCCTCCTATTGCCAATTCTGCAAGTGTTTTACTTCTTCAAGTACAACATCACACCAAAGCATCAAATCAGCAATGTATTAGATCTCCACAAAGATCAACATGGCCTGGGTCCTTCTGACAGCATGTTATCAGAAAAGAACAACAGAACAAACACCGACAAGAAGAACTTTGACCTGAACAACGGCATCCAGGAGGAGGTTGATGACTTTGACATCAACGATCTCCAGCCTTTCCCCCAATCTAACACAGCAGTAGATCCCAAGACCAGTGCAGCACGCTCAAGAGGCAGCAGTCTGACCAATAGCAACGCCTTTGAAAGACAATCTGCGAACTCCACGTTTAACACCTGGATGAAGATTCTGAAATCCTTGAAGCCAGTCCAGTCGTTTTTCTTCGGGCTGTCGGTGAATGTTATCATATACTCGATCTTCAAGAGCATCTCTATGATTCCGTTTTTGGATTTCATGGTAGTATTCAACCTGAGTGCTTTTGAGATCCTGTCTTTGCTGCTGAGTTGTATGAACCTGACTTTTTTCAAAATAGAGGATGTCTTTGAAATGCACAAGAAGAACATCAGCTATGAAAAGAAAATTTCACTGCTGTTCAAGGCCTTTGGCAGTATGCTGCTTTCCGTTTGTGGGTGTTTTTTGGCCACCAGTGAGAGAAAGGGGACGGTTCTTGCATCAACAGCAACCGCCAACATTGATCCTTTTATTTTCAACAGACTAGGTGGGTGCTTGATTCTTGGGTTGGTCACTCTGATCATAGGCCCGCTGGTTATTCTATGGAACAACAGCATCATGGAGCATCTGTATGAGTTGGTGTATTGCAACAAGTCCTCCAACAATCAAAAGAAGCTGTACAGAGTATTCTCAAGCACGGCTATGTACTCAAGCTTCAGATCAAGAAGAAACACGCTGAGCATGGAGCTGGAGACCATCACTGAAAACAACGACAACCCAGCAGGCGATGTTGCTGAGCAGGACCTGTCTGAAAAGGAGCTGTCCATCCAATTCCAATCCCTGCTAACGTTCCAGATTGCATTCACTGCTTCAATTTCGTTTTTTGTGCTTTTGATAGCAAACATATGCATGCCTGACAATACCATGCCTTCAAGTGCTGGAAGCAAGCGAAACACAGAAAGCAGCATCATAAAACTGAAGGACAGCTACACAATCCAGACTTTGGGGGTAGACACCAAGCTGCTGACGAACATTCTGATCACTGTGCCTTTGTTCCTGGCTGGGCTGGTGTACCTTTCCAAAAGGGTAAAACTCGGTGTTCTTGTCACGTTGCCCATGACTATTGTTTCCATGGCCTTCTTTGTTGAGTGCCTGATTCCATGCGCAGGCAATGGAAGCACCCTGTCTGCTGGAGAAACATACACTACAGGAGAAACAATGGGGTACATTATAACCGGACTAGGATCTCTTTTGGGGCTGTTAGCATACCAATAAGACAGTTATTAGCACAATAATAATAAAAGAATTACATGTTTGTATATATTATCAAAATCCTTCATCACTCCTTCAAAGACAACTTGCAGGTGTCCGCGCACAGCAAGTTCAATTTCTGCTTGATGCTAACATCGCTCATTTCCTTGAAGTCATCAAAGCCACCAATGGACTCTAACCCACTGGCTGGGATGATCAAGTTGGGGACAGTTTTTCTTCCTGTTTTAGTGTTCACGTATTCCTGGAGATCTGACCCGTGTTCGAGCTCGTCAAACTCGATGATCTCAAGTTTTGGGGTTATGTTGAATTTGTCCAACTTCTCCTTGAGGCCCCTTGAGAACGGGCAGTATGTCTTTGAGAACAAGATGATCTTGTTTTCTTTTATAATTTTCTTGAAATGGGTCTCCGCGGAGTACTTCTCTGTTTTGGCAGTTGTTGTGTTGTGTGTTTGGTTTGGAGACAGCTGGGGAACACCCTTTGCACCGATGTCTTCCTTGTCAATCTCGTCAAGTGTTATTGATATGCCGTAATTCTCTTTTTCGAAGGATCCCTGGGTCTTCTGTGCGGATGTCTTCGTGGATATCAGATCATTTAGATGGTTGATTGTATGCTTATTTTTGTCGTTGCTGGAGGAAAGCAAGAGTAGGTTGAAAAGGGTGATGACTAGAATCAAGCCAACAACGATCTTAGCTAGTCTTTTGTTTAAAATGGCCATTTACAGATGATGTGATATTTTAATATGAGGATACAAAATGCAAAGAAAAAAAAACCAAAGAAGATATGTGATATCACCGATATCTGGTTATGCCGAAGAAGGTTTGTTAGGTTGTAATATTAAGATATTGCAGGTTTTTATTAAATTTATGAAAAAAAAAAAAAAATTTAATAAAAAAAATAAATGACAGATTTAAACAACCAAAAATATTACTTCCTATCTAAAGTGTTCAACTGTGTGAAATTGTCTTTAATTTTTTTTTTTTTGTTTTAAAAATAAGTCACAGCACATGTGCTATTAATTGTTGATTGTTTGTTTTGGTTAGCTTTGCCTGGTGTCCCAAAAGGGGAAGTGCGATATCACAACAACCTAATGGCTTGTCCTTGTTTTTTTTTTTTTTGTTTTGGAAAAATCAAGAAGAATTGAATAACAAACCAATAAGCACGTGATACACAACCCACGTACATCGGATATAAGAAGTAACCACACGTGATTGGGGGTTTCTTTTTTTATTTTCAAAACACTTGTACAAACACAACAACAGTCACGGGGGTGTCATGTCTTTCTCCTTACATTTCGTCGTTGAGGGGGAGGGCAACAAGCATCTCCTAAATTACTAACATAAAATCCTCTTCATGCTTTTTGTTCACACACACATGATGTAGCAAAAAGAGATAATCATATTGGCTTTACACATATGAAATGTTGTTACATGAATACATTTGTTTATTTTTACAGCCACCCTTTTCTATCAAATAAAATGGTACACATCTGTCCACCAACAAAACACAGCCACGTACCTTGATCTTCGTACACGAATATTTTCTCATTAGAAAAAAAAAAAAAAAAAAAAGAAGAAGAAGCAGTTATAAGGCGGTTTTGTCGCAGATTCTTTTACACCGTGTTCACGTACTGCCTGTTTTTTTTTTTTTTTTTTTCTTCTCACGCTTTATTTAAGCCATTCCCCCTCAACCCTTTTTCTGGTTTTTTTATTTATTTTTGTTGTGTTTTGATCATACTTGTAATGAAGATTAGTCATAATATGTTCAATATACTAAGGATAGAACCCTTCTAAACCCATAGATAAACGTAAAACCCCAAGAAATGTCTTCAGCTGATTATTACAACAACAACGGCAACGGAAAGGCTCAATACCAAAGACCTGCCCAGGCCCCTGCTCCTCCTTCATACCAACAATCATCTCAGATGTCCCAACCTCAGCAATCGCAACCCCAACAAAACTACTACCAACAACCTCAGCAAGGATACCAACAAAATAACCAGCAAGGATACTACCAACAACCTCCTCAGCAACAGGGTTATTACCAGCAACAACAACAGCCAATGTATGCCCAGCAACAGCCACAAAAAAACAACAACCAGGATTGCATGACTGGTTGCTTAGCTGCCATGTGTTTGTGCTGCACCTTGGACATGTTGGTTTGATAAACCCCTTAGTTTTTTTTTTGTTCAAGAAAAAATAATAATAATAAATCTTTATATATAATCACAACCTCAACTATAGCTTTAATTCAGTAATCATAAGAAAACCTCTCTGAATATGTTTTTCCCATTGAACTTGGCATGGCAGCTGATCTCAACACACTCCCTGGGACCATAGATGTCCGGGTTCGCACACCCAACAGCGTTCTCTCTTCTCTTCCGCAGTCTCGGAGGCAGCTTCATCGAGTTGCTGATCCTCATAACACATCTTCCGCAGTAAGCATGGCCACAGCGCGTGCTTATGAAGAGTCTTTTCGAGTAAACACGGTCCGTCTCTGTTGGCGCGGTCAGAGCCAGGTATGGACATGGAACTCCGTGTTTCTTTGTCAGGTACTCAAACGACTGGTCTTTTGCTCTGCACCCAACAAACGAATCAGGAATCCCCTTCCTCAGAGGAGTCGCACACAACATGCAGATGTTCACCTTCTTGAACTTCTTCGCATCAACAGCCTTGGAAAGGCCGTTGGGCAAAACATCAGTGAAGTCACTGCATATGTCGCTAGACAGGGCAGCAACCTCGGCCATGTGTTGGGTGTAGATGCCGTCTCGCGACTTCGCAAGCCGGGCGGCTCGCCGGTTGCTTTCGATGTCCTCCATGGCCTCGATCCGCTCGTTGATCGCCTCAATCGAAGCTACTTCGTCCTCGTGCTGGAAGGCAGAAGGGTTCATATAATCGAACATGTGCACTCTTGGCTGCTGGCCTCTTGTGGCCATCCGTGTGTTTCCGCCATGGAGAGGAGCCATCCGCGGCTGGCTGTCCTGCAAGAACTGGTCAAACCGGCCCAGCCCAACCAGCTCGTTGTATCTGAAGTAAAGCCTTTTGATGTGGCGCATTTTGTCCTCGTCCTCCGTATACGCCAGGGGAAGCATCCTTTTGATCTTGCTCTCGAAGTCAGCCAAGCTTCTTGCAGTGGAGAACAACGTCCGCACATGGGGCGGAAATTTCTGGAGCTCGTTATGTGTGCTCAAGAAGTCTGCAATGTGCTTCTGCTGTCTCCGAGCATCAGCTGCCCGAAAAGACAACGGGTCTGTGTAACCAGTGGTTCCTTGGCGCGCCCTCGACAACAAAGACTCATTCAAAAGCAAGGCAACACTCCGGATTGACCTATCAGCCTCGTTGATCTGGGCTCGTATGTCTGCAGACCTTGCTGGTCTCTGCACCTCCCCAGTGACCTCAATGTCATCGTCGTCATCTGATATAAATAAACGCCCGTTGACTTCACGTATTCCAGACTCCCTGTCGTCAAGGAGAACGCTGTCCGTAGCTCTTCTGGAAACAAGGGAGATGTCATTGTTAGTGATGTCGTTTTGCCGCATAAACTCCCCGATTTGTTTTTTCTTGTGTATCCTGTTCATCTTCAGTAGTCTGTTTCTGATCTTGTTTTTCTGCTCCTCTTTGCTGAGCTCAATAAAGAACTTCCCTTCATCCGCGTCGTGCATAGACTCTTGCCCCACCACCTCGTCCAGAATCTCAATATCACTGTATCTCTTGGCATCCACAAAGTCTTCCGGCTTGACGATCCGCCCTGTTGATATCTGCAGCCAACGCCCGTTCTTGAGTATCTTGATGTCATCCGGAACATCCTTTTGCTCTAGATCCAAACCTCTGGCCCGGTTGGCTATGTCCATAACACGCTGTCTTTTGGCGGCAACGTCGTAATCTCCTCGGTCCCGTCTCTTCAGCAAGTTTTCTTCCTGCCTCCTATGCAGAGTCTCGTCTTCTGAGAGCACAATGAGCTCGTCATCGTTGCGCTCGGGGTATATCCGTTTGTCTGTGTCTGTGTTCTGGAGGAGCAGTGGGTCCTCATCCGCGCTGTATTTTGTCGATAAGGGTTGTTTTTCCATGTCCTTCCGAAGAAGGTCCATAATGTTGCCTTTGTTTGAGACTCCAGGTCCACCAGAAACCATCTTTGCTAATATGGTGGTGGGTTATGTGTCTGTTTATCTTTGGCCTGATGAGCAATCAAGTTGTTTAGGTGTAAGATCAGCCAAAAAAGCACACATCATTGAGAAAAATGTGTGTATCTTTTTTTTTTTACGTGAGGGGCCAAAAAAAAAAAAAAAGCAAAAAAGGAGAAGAGGAAAATGTAAATCTGTGGTTTTATGGTAGACAAGCAGATCAGATAAAATCAGTTAATTTATATATTTGTAAAGCAGCATTAAAAGTAAAAGTTTGGGAGGTCCCTATATGATGTGCATTGTGACCACTGATTAATCGCAGACCCTTCTTTACAAAGCTACTTATATGTAACATATCCATTGCGCAATTACTTCCAAAAAAAAAAAATGGTGCTCCGCATCTTTTCAAAATCAATGTCTTTCATTTTTTTGTTTTTGATTTTTGCTCTCTTTGTTTAAATGAATCATCGCTACAAACCATCAAAATTCAAAGATTTATGATATAAACCACACAACAAGTTAGCCATGTATACCAACAACTACATCCACGACAAGCAGCATACAAATGACAGTTTGTTTCAGGATACAAACGCTGAAACTCTGTCCACATCACCAGTGAATTCTACCAATGAGTCATTTGTCTCAAAAACAAACAACTCTCTTGTTAAGGCTCTGAACTCTGTGAACCTGTCTGCCACTCAAACAACCCCCAACAAAACAGGCTCAAACCACCTGCACACATTGTCGAACACTAGACCATCGAACATCCGTATGCGGAGAGGAAAAAGCAATCTTTTCAACAATCCAAGCACTCTCCTCAACGGACAATCCATGCGCAGCAAGAGTCCGATCCCAAGAGCCAAGAGCAACACCTCGGACATGGAGACTCCAGAGTACAGCTTTCCTGCCCTCTCCATCATATACCAGAACAAAGAGGACGACAACGCTGAGACATCGGAGAAGTGCTATGAGCTGATAAAGTTCATTTCAACCATCCACGACAAATCCGAGTCCAATCTGAACAACTACTGGGACATCAACCCGGTTTTTAACAACACCTTTTACTACAACAACGAAATTGTCAACAAAGGTCTTGACCATCTGAGCGCCAAGTTCATCTTGGAAAACAGAGTGAGAATAGACCTGAGCAAGATATCATACTTGCTGAAAATCGACAAGAACACGCCACTGAAGGACTGGCACAAGCTGCTGTTTATTAACAAGTTGCCTCTGCAGTTCGAAGAGCAAATAGACAGCGAGGACAAGTTTTTGAACAAAAAGATTGGGTCAGGAGCCTGTGGGGATGTGTTGAAGCTTCAAATTTACGAAAGAATGCCTGTTGGGAGCGAAAACAAAAGCCGCTCCGACTGGCCGCAGGTTGGCACTCCGGTTGCAGTGAAGAGGTTTCTGCCTAGAGCATTGAACCAAAACGTCAGATCCTTTTATGAAAAAGTCATTATAGAGTACGAGACCATGAAGCTGGTACATTACGCATCCAAAAAATTCAACTTGAGCAAACATTTTTCTGAGGTTTACGGGCTGTTTGTTGATGACATAGATGGGCTTAACAAGCCTGTTTCGCCTGTTCCTTCCAGCGACGATATGTCCAGCGACATTGTTGATACATTTAACTATACTCCTTACAACCCACATGAGGATGTGAAGATCTACCAGCTGTCGCTCAACAAGTTCCCGCAGTTCTCAATGGTCACCGAATTCACACAATGTGACTTGATCACCATGTTGCCCTCTCTGAGCAACCACAAAAAACAGTGCATCTTCAAGCAGCTCTGTGTTGTTGTTTACCATCTCCACTTCAATATGAACATGATCCACAGGGACATTAAGTTAGACAACATTTTGCTGACCCCCGACGGCGTCATCAAGTTGATTGACTTCGGCAATGCCAACTTGCTGACCACATCGAGTGATCTTGTGAAGGGTATTCTTGGTTCAGATGCATACTTGGCTCCTGAGGTTCTGCTGTCCCCACACTCCTACAACGGTAAGCCTGTTGATGTTTGGGCCAGTGCCATTGTCTTTATAAGCATGTGGCTGAACAAATACCCGTGGAAGATTGCTCACACTGATGATGTTGGGTTTGTGCTGTTTTCCCAAGAAGCCAGCAGCGGCAGTGTTTCTGTCTCGAAGTACGGCAAAGACCGTCTAGAGTATACCACAGACAACTACAACTCTTGGTTGGGAGATGATTACGGAATGTCAACTGTCAAGGCCAACAACAGCAACAGCTTGGGGAACAATTACCTGGTCAAAAAGAGCCTTGTGGAGGATGATTACGGGGCTTGGCTAGGCGATGATTATGGACAAAACAACAACAACGTCCAGATCATTGATGAAGTCAACGATTTCCACGACGAGAACGACTCGTTTGGACTCGCTGTGATCGACGATGCAGTCAGAGGAAAGAACTTCTTGCTGAAGCAACTCCCTGCAAACGTCAGACCCATTATAGACAACATGCTGACCTTGGATACCTTGGAAAGACACAATATGAGAGAAGTCATTAACATGGAGGAGTTCAAGCTGGTTGAGTGTTGTTTAGGATATTAAATTGGGAGGAAAACACCCAAATAAAGCTTTCATATATATGTAGACGCAAAGTCATAGCAAAATTCAAAAATTCAAAAAAAAAAATAGTATACCAATTTTTATTTATTGTCTCAATGCCAGCCACTTTCAAACAAACTGCTGATACTTTCACCATTGTGGATTCTTCTGATGGCTTCGGACAAGATAGTAGACACATCAAGTATCTTACAATCAATACCACCCTTGGTGAACTCGTTGAAGTGCTCGGTTTGTGGAATGGTATTGGTCAAAATCAACTTTTCTATGAGGTTCTGTTGCTTGTTGGCCTCAATGATTCTTTGAACAGCATCACCAGAGAAAATACCATGTGTAATGACAACAATCAGCTTCTTACATTTCTGCTGCTTCAACAACTTAGCTGCTCTCAGCATGGTATACCCAGTGTCAACCAAGTCATCAATCATTATACATATCTTATTGCTAACATCACCAACAAGCATGGTTGTGGTGATGAACTTGCTAGTGGATGAGTCCAATCTTTGCATCTTTGGAGGATCAAGCGCACTTGTGGATACCTCGTAGGAGGTAGCTCTTATTTTCTTTTCCTTGTGAATCATGGCAAATGTGACCCCTAGAGAATCAGCAATCTTGGTGGCTCTTTTGGCACCACCAGCATCTGGAGACACAATAACACAGTTGTCCAAATCAACCTTGTAGTCCTCGATCTCCCACTTGATGTAGTCTTCCAAAATAGGTCTCGAGTATAAGTTGTCAACAGGGATGTTGAAGAACCCTTGGAATTGGGGATCGTGTAAATCCATGGTGATCACATGGTCAGCACCTGCAGTGGTCAACAAATTGGCAATCAAAGTACCGTTTTGGGACACAAACAGCTTGTTGCCAGAGTTGTCCAAGTCCTTGAAGTTCTCAATGGCCTTCTTCCCACCATTCAGCAACTTAGGGGCACCCTTGCTTTGGAATGGTATGTCGGCTTGTCTAGAGTAACAGAAGTATGGGATGACAACGGTGATTCTGTTACAACTGGCAATTTTACAAGAAGAGATCAAAATTAACAGCTGCATGAAGTTTTCATTGACATGACCACATCCTGATTGGATGACAAAGACGTCCTTTTCTCTGACACTTTCAAGGATTTGTATGCTAGTTTCCCCATTGGCAAACTTCTTTATGCTTGATGTTGTTTGTTTGATATTAAGTTTCTTACAGATTTCTGTAACCAGTTCAGGGTGAGAGTTACCACCTACTACAACTAAATCACCAGACATTGACTATTTTTTTATTATTGTTAATGGTTATTCAGGTTGATAAGCATTGCTTTTCTTTTTTTTGTTACTTTTGAGAAGTTGAGTAAAAAGAGCAAAATGAAAGAAAATGGTGAGATTTTGTTAAGGAGCACCAAACGAGGAAAAAAAAAAACAAAAAAAATAAGAGAAAAAGAAAAGATTTCGGAGATATCAGGATTATACAAGAGTTGGTTTGGAATATAAGTGAGCTATCCTGTTACAAATAGTCAACAGCTGGTTCCATGGTGACAAATGCAGCTTCCATTTTCGGTCTACAAAAAGCCACGTTTTTATTGATGATTTTTATAAGCTTTTATTATTTGGGGGGTTTTTTTTTTTGAGATTCCCTCTGAAAGGTATCTTGTGTATACTAGAAAATATTAAATAATAAGATCATGTTTTCAAAAAAATACTTACAACCAACAAATAGTTAATTTCTGCCTCATAAATTAAGCATCATTGAGTTCTTTTTTATTTTGGTTAAACTTGATATCTTTAACTGTATTTTGGCATATGCAGATAGATAATTGCAACAATCCATAAAGAACCTTTTTCTTAAGTACTATTTCCGTGCTAGAAATGTACGACTTTTTGTATGCCATAAAACAACGTAAACGTGAATACTCCATTTCCAATTTTTTTTTTATTTTTTTTTTCACACACAGAACATAACTATAGTATAAACCAAATAGAAATACATAAACACTATATAATGTCTGAAATATACATTGAGGATCAACACATGGGTATAGGTAATAATGGTACCAACATCAGCTTTAACTACTTTGATGGACTACCTGATAACAGTCTGCTGTCCAACATAAAAGACCCTAATTTGTTATTGAATATCAAACAACTATTCAAAAAAGATGACACAACTAAGGAAAAGGCACTAAACAAGATTCTGGAATTATTGAACGCAAACACTGCTTTTATCAGAGAAGATATCAATATCTTGGTCTGGTCAATGATATATCCAAAGCTGGTCATATCTGGGTCCAAAAACGTTACTATCCTAGCCAATGAGATAACCACAGTCATTTTAAAATACGTGAAAGACAATAAGGTCAAGCAATTGCTTCCATATTTCCAGGATTTGTTTCCTATTTTGTTATTTGGGGTGAGTGATTTGGATAAGAAGGTCAGCAGAGCTTCTAAACAAAATCTGAACAATTTGTTTAACAATGAGCAGAACAAGATCGATGGCCTATACCAACACTTCAAAATCAATTTAATCAAAGTTGTGTATGCCTTGCTCTCTATAGAAACTGAGGAAACCTTATACAATGTCAACCCAAATTCAAGGGAAGCTGAATTTATAAACAGCATCAAGAACAGCCACATTAACTTGAAGATATCCGCTATAAACTTGCTAAGTGAACTTATTGAAAAGAATGACTTTGGTTTCATCAACGATAACGAATATTTCCAAGAAGTAATGACCACCAAGGAAATGTACGAAATGCTTTCAGTGAAATTCATACAAAAATATGGGAATAATGGTCCAAAGGCTATTTTAAGATTGATTTTATCAATCATCACCAAAAAACCAAAAATTATCAGCAACAAGGAAATCAGAGCAGAATATTGGGCTGTTTCATCAAACAAAAAAATCTTGAAGCTCATTGCAAAAAACGTTTTCAAATTATTGAATGAATGGACAGAATCCAAACAACAACTGCTTTCTTCGTTAACAGTTGACTTCATATTCTTATTGAATTCCTTTGAGGACATTGATGGATTTTGGGAAGTTTCCAAAGACCCATATGGCATTTTAAACAAATGGCTGGTGTTGGGCCCAGGTATATTCACTTCGATCAACTATTATAGAGAGTTGGAAAGACTCACAGACAGTATGTGCTCAAAGACTAGAGAATCCAACGAGTTTGACGAAATGTGGATGAAAGCATGGGATTCGGGATTTGAAAAGGAATTAAAAAGACGTGATAGATTTGGTGATGAGTATTTACAAGAATTCTGGGTATACTTTATAAAGGTAAATGAGAAGTTTAATGACTCTGATAAAGAAGTTTTATTGGATAAAATGCTTACAACTGTAATTGAAAAGAAAATCTCTAGCAAGTTAATGGATATTTTCATAAAGGCGCAACCTTCTTTGATAAATACCGTTGAGGAACACGTCATCGCTTTGTTCTGGGAGGACGAGGGCATGTATGATAATGAGTCTGATGAAAATTCAGCTATCCAAAGCTATTCAGATATTAAAACATTTGTCACAAACGCATTAATGTTTTTGATAGCAAACTCTGCTGACAGTAAAGCTTTGCCTGTTTTATTAAAGACAATCCTTGGAAATAAAGATATTGAAAACTTCATATTATTTGTTAACTCAAACAAGTTTGATGAGCCTGCATATCTAAAATCATTCTTTATCCCATTTTTACACAAAATGGAAACTTTGAGAATCTCTAACACCATTAACAAAATCAAAAACAAAGATTTGGTAAAACATGCAATTGATGAAGACAGCTCATTACAAAGTGTTCTATTTGACCCCACTACATCTGTTTCTTCAGAACTGATGACTATGAAAACAGTATCCCACTTTTATGGAACTCTGGATAGTTTTGAATTCTTTAGCAAATTCAATACTCTTTCTGAAGCTTTGAGAATACAGTATTTGATGTTGAACCCGGGTTATGTTCGTGAATTTGCTACAACTGCTTACGATTTAGATAACCATGATTGGTATGATCTTCTGCGTGGCTGTTGTGTCAGCAATATCTTTGTCAGTGATGCTGTTATGCAATACTTGGCAAAGGAGTTTATAGAAAACACAGATGATGAAGAAGAGAAGTACTTGACTGATATAATAGCAGATTTAATAGTTGATAATGAACAGAGTGTTTTGAACTATTTAATGAAGGAAAACAACATCTTGCATTTGGAAAAAATATTCAAGACTTTTGAATTCATTGATGATCAGTTAGTTTCTGTTACCGGCTTGAATTCTACAAGCATTTTATTCCAAGATTCCATTCAAGACGGTTACTATACTTCAAATAAATATCAATTTGACAAGGATTTGAAGTCTTTGAAACTTGGTGCTATTTTGTTAAACTTGCTAACAAACTTGAGTACTTTAGGCGAAGATGTTTGCTTTATCAACTACAATATCATCAAGCTATTGACTACTCATTATTCGATAATAATGGACAATGACGATGTTGCCTTCAACTTTGATGATAGCAAATTTAATATCATCAGAAAAACTCCAACCATAAATGACATTGAGATGTTTCTTTTAAAACAGGATGCGACTAACACCTACTTGGACTTGTTGTCATTTGAAGAGCAAAACTCTCCTGTTTTAAAGCTGTACAAAACAAAATTGATGTCGATGATTATGGGCAATGTTATAGATGGCACTCCAGAATCTGTTTTTAGCATCAATTTCACCAACAACAACATTGAGAGTGTTATACTGAAATTGTTGAGAAATGCTGATACTGTTTCAGGCTTTGATAATTCTTTTATCTACCTATTGTGTTACTTAACAAGCATACATGAAACTTATAATTACAATGACAAGATCACCAAACTAACAAGTTACTTGATGTCTGAGTTTCACCAATTACAGCCAGAACAATTTGAAAAGACCACTTATAAGTATTTGATAGTGCTAATCAACTTGGCCAAAAATCACGATGATTCTGCATCACCAAACTTCAATGAAATGAGATTTAATGGGTTTATTAAAAATATTGTGAACCTGTATGAAGACATTGATTGGTATGAAGATGAAACTAACTATAAGAAGTACTTGAGGTCTTTGTTCTTGAGACTGCTATTGAATCTGAATGAATACCCTTCTTTGAAATCCCAAATTCAAGAGTTTAGCCAAAACTTAATCACTGAGAACCTACAAATTTGTGAGTTGCTGCATTCTAATGAGACCTCGTCATCGGACTTATTAGAGCACTCTTTGCAGTTATTGAATACAGGAGCAGTTGATGAATCCTTCATGGATGACGTTTGTGAAAATGTTTTCAATATATTTAATTTAGAAAAGGACTTGGAGAGTGATCTGATTGAAAAGTGTTTGTTGGCTCATGCCAAATCAAGTTTCCTAGATTCCAAATTTGATGAATTGATTCATACTTTGAAGAACCCCACTTTTGGCCTGAAGAAGAAAAGATTAGCTTTCTTGTTGTTGGACAAGATTCTGAAAACACAAAGATATATCAACTGTATTGACTTTGAGCTTGACAGAAAGGAAATCATAAATTCACAATCTGATTTGTCT
This sequence comes from Hanseniaspora clermontiae, assembly GCA_030567235.1. Taxonomy (NCBI): domain Eukaryota; kingdom Fungi; phylum Ascomycota; class Saccharomycetes; order Saccharomycodales; family Saccharomycodaceae; genus Hanseniaspora; species Hanseniaspora clermontiae. Next base: position 86,412 of record JAJLRV010000125.1, on the reverse strand, counting down.
TCAAAAGTCCAAGATATGGATATCAACGGTGACAATGGTTCAAATTCAACTGAAACAGATGCCAACGATGAATTAAAGAAAAAATACAAAATCGATGAACAGATTATGGAGCTGTTAGCCGTCTTTGAAAATGAAAACATAGTTTTGTACATATGGACCATAGGCTTGATTATGACATACTTGGAGAATACCACTTTAAATCTATTCAACTTACTCATGAATCAATTGGGAACTAATTGGTTTATGGAAAAGTGGTTTGAGAAGGTACACTTGAAAATAATTAATGATGATGAAATAAACATCAACAATATATTCTCTATTGATGGGTCAAGCGACATCAAAAGCACCACTTACAGAATATGTAAACTGTTGACTGCAAAGTCTTCTTTGAGCGGCATCTATACATGGTACAACAACTTTGAAAAAAGCGAGGCCGAGCACTATTCCGAGTACTTTACAAAGTGCATTTCAAAACCTTTGATCAAGGAGCAGATGGATCATCTAGAGAATAATAAGCTGTTGAAGGAGCTGAAGGATGAATTCTCTGAATTCCTGACTATAGAGATCAAGCCTGAGCTGAATCTTGTCAAAACGAAGTTCGATATTGATGAGCAAACCTTGGATATCTTTTACCAATACGAAAACGACTTCCCATTGAAACCTATTAAGGCTACTGTTAAAAACAATAAAATCGGTATCAACGACAAGTCTTTGAAAACCTGGCTGCTAACCATCAAAAAGACACCGGTGATATTATCGAACATTTCAACAGTTTGCAATAACATCAAACTGAAATTCGCCAACCTGGAAGAATGTGCCATCTGTTATTATGTCATCAATGACACCAACAAGTCCCTGCCAAACAAGAAGTGTCCGACATGCACAAAGAAGTTCCACAATGTATGTTTGTACAAGTGGTTTAAAAACAGTAACAGTAATGCATGTCCTTTATGTAGAAGCAACTTCACCTTCTAGAGATCTTTGTAAAGAGTCACCATTTTTTCCCAAGGTCAAGTTCTCGGGATCTTTGTATGCATAGTCGATGCTCAAGTTCCTATTTTCAAATAGCATCATGTCATCGTTATCAGCTATGAATAAGTCTGCACTTTTGAAGGTGTTGAACTGCAGTTGTATGAATGGTTTGTACACGTTTTTGGATTCAGTTAAGAACAGCAATTGAGGATTCACGTCAACTAGATTGTATTCGACTTTGATCGATTCCAAAAACATATTCACCTTATTTATTCGAGTTTCATATAATTCATGATCGATTTTGTCTATCAGATTTTTCTTTTTGAAGTTAGGTTCAGATACCTCTACTGGATCCAGGATGTTGTATATGGCAACAACTGCATAGCTCACAAATTTGTCTTGGTTACTCATATCTTGTTTTTTGTTGTATTTTTTAACTGTTAGTACATGTGAATTTACCTTCACGTGTGGTCTTACATCCTCCCACACTTTGATAACATGGTTCATATCCTTTTCCTCATGAAAGGTCAGAATACTTGAGTAAAGTATAGCATTGGAAACATCCTCGTTATTCTTCATGGGGAAGACGTGTATGTCTTTTACAACTGTAAATTGTGAGAATAGTTCATAAACCACTTCTTCGATATACGGTATTGTATATGTTTTGTCAAATCTAAGACCAGACACAAAGACTGCATTATTATAATCCTCAGCGTGCATCTTAAATATTGGTTTTTTGGTTTAAGCAACCGTCTTTCAGAGTATATTTATTGAAAGGGGGGTAAGAGATATTTAAAACCGAATGCCCATATCAGAAAATAGTACTTGCTATCTTAAAAAGCACGTGATTCATGTCTACTAGTTTTTTTTTATTGACAAGCCAGAAAAAAAAAAAAGCAACTTTAAATTACCCAAATAGGAGAAATGCTTTTTTTCATTAAGTAAAAAGAGAAATTTTTACCAAAAAAAAAAAAAAACTACCCTCAGTATAAAAAGCGCAAGCATGTTTTTCTACATGTTAAATAAATAGTTGATTTAGAAAAAAAAACCAAGACTAATTACGTATGTTTTATATGTTTTTATGTTCTTCGCATATGAGCATGTATTAATAATTTATATCCAATAGCATATGACTCTTTCTACTTAAAAACTAGAAAGTGTCATGGAGGAAGAATTATTTGGATTGTTAGATTCGTTTTGAGCCTTTCATTGTCCTTATTTTACTTTTCAATTTTAAACAAAAATGTTGATGGATTTATTAGTATAGTTTGTAGATTAAACAATCCCTTTTAATCGCTCGGCTACTTTTATATTTTTTTTCAGGTAGTAGTTTGTAGTTTCATACAAGGGTTACACTTTCAAATACGCAGTTTAAAAGACTTTCATTTTTTAAATCTGCATGCTTCGTTTTTTTTTTTTTCTTCTTGCAGTTACTTGCTTAGTTTAGCAAGTACAATCAAAAAAAACAAGTCCTCTACGTATAAAACTTTTCTAGAATCTTCCTACTTTGTTAATTCGTTAATCTAAATTCAAAGTCAGGGACGAAGATGCTTGGGACAAACACTAGTATTAAAAGCTCCAGAGTATCTAGAAGCTTTCTGGTTTTTTTTTTTCTTTTTTAAGTAAAAAAAATTACTAGCAATGGAACTGACTTAGAATAGTATTGTTGTTTTTTATCAATTATACGAAGACAACAATTAACACCAAGCACTTATGCCATTAAGATTACGAATAATGTGTTTGGTTATCTAGAAAAAAAAAAAGAAACACATTAATTTGGTAAGGTTTTGTTTACGTCAAAAATGTTTACGAGATAGTTTTTACCAAGGCCTATGCTTGTTTTTGGGCTGACCCCCTTTTTTTCTTGTTCTTGGAGAGCACCTTATGCGGCGTTTTTTACTCCAGCCACTAACTGCAAAGAAAACACAAGGGGTCTTTAATTGTCTAGATTGTTTTTTGTTTTTTTATTTCTTTCCAAAAAAAGAATCAGCCACTGCAAAACAACCTACTAGCTCACCGTAACGTAATTGATTATGAATTAGCAAAAAACACTCACTTACACATTTTTTTAGAGATACGCTGGTTAAAGCACCCCCATGAGGTGGTTTTTTTTTTTGTTTTCTACATTTTTTTTTTTTTAAGGGGCGATGAGATTTGACAATTGGACACTTCAGACTAACAACAGTATATAATGGGGGTGTTTAGGCATTCCTTGAAATTAAAATTCTCTTTCTCTTTTGTATATAATTTAATCATCTAATAATAACAATAATAAAGAGAAGGAATAATTAACCACACACAGAAACAAACAATAATAGCAACAATGTTCAACAAATTAACCACCACTTTCGCTTTAGTCTTAGTCACTTTATTCACTTTAAACCAAGCTGCTAACTCTTCCAACAGCACCAGCTCCAGTGCCGCCAACATGGTTCACTTAACCAACGTTGACAGTATCAAGGCCATGTTCTTAGCCTTAGCCGTTGCTGTAGGTGTTTCTATCACTATTTAAGTATAAGATATATAATAATTCAGTAACAATATAACATTAAACACTTTCGTAGGATGAGAGTGACATACCTTTTTAATACCAACAAACCAGCCTGTCTCTTGCTTAATGGGTGCCCCTTTTTTTTTTTTTGCTTTAATCAAACCATCTACTTCCCAAATAGGATATAATTTTGTGGAGTTATTTAAGATTTGAAGATTGAAACTAATTTTTGTTTTTGTTTTTTTTAAGACTTTGTGATTGTTTTTCCAATTTTGTGTATCAATTAAACTAGCCACTGATTTGGAAACTAAAACTATATAAATAACTATACTTATTTGCCATAATCATTTTTTTTCTTCTTCTTCGTCTTCTTCTTGCCAGTTCTGTAATAGAATTCTTTGATTTTTATAACTTTTTATCAAATACATAACCAAGCGTGAATCAAATACTTAGAACACTAACAACCAGTAAAAATAAGAAAAATAACAAATGTTTAAAACCCACGTCTTATCAACTTTGGCCCTTGTCAGCCTAGCCAGTGCTAATAACGCCACAAATGGTACTGCCGCTGCTTCTGGTGCTGCAAGCTTAGCTTCTCAAAACAGCAACTTATTAGTTATGACTTTAGGTTATTGTGCAGCAGCCATTTTGGTTTCAGCCTTAACAGTCTAAGCCAAAGACAAATAATAATAATAATAAGTAGCAATTAAGTAATATCACGGTTTTCATCGGCAGTGATTTGATGTTACTCTTCTTTTTATTTTATTTTTTACATTTAATTAAACATATTCAGGTTGCAACAGGATATGTTATTATCTGCTAAGATATACTTCCTTATTTTACTTCCAAAGCTATGGAGTTTTTCAAAATTCTTAGCTTATGACAAATTTCATACTTTTTTGTTTGAAAGCACATTGTCAGCTACTTATATGTGGAAAAAAAATAATAAATAAAACAGATTAGAAAACTAATGAAAAAAAAAATAGTAATTTTTTTTAAGGGAGCTAGTAATACCAATTATTAGCATTGTTTGGGCTTCTTAACAGCGAAGACTACAGTCGGTTATACGTTTTCATTTATCATCAATATTAAAGGCTAGCTCAGTGCCGCATTTTGTTTTTGTTCTAGAATGCAAAAGGCAAAGTACAGCTGGAGCTAGCAATGGTTCATATATATTTCATATCGTAAAATAAACATAAATGTAGAAAATAAAATAAACAAACAATGTTTTGGCTCACTCACTAAATAGTGAAAATGATGTCTATGTTGTTCTCAACGAAAAACTCCCACCAAGGCTTTTTTGATTGCCAGCAATGGTACATGTAATTGGTGACTTTCTTGCAGCTCTCCATCCCAACGTTTTTATGTAATGACTCCAAGTGGTTGAGGATGATGTGTCTTTTGCTGATGAGCTCGTCGTAGATGATCAGATCGCAGCCTGATATGAACATGGCGAAGAACACGCATGACGAGTACGATGTGTTCAGCGGAAGCTTTTTGATGAGGTCGATAATTTCCAGGAGCAGGAACCGGATGCTATGGTTGTCTTCAATGTTCATCTCCAGAACCCGTCTCTTCAACATGTACAAGGTGATTTTGCCAAAGATCTTGTTTGTGGTGATCAGACAGAAGTCGTCGCTGGCGGTGGCCTGGCGCTTCACCTCAGAAATGAAAAGAAACTTCTCCATCTCATTGACGAGCTCCATGGTACTCAGCTGGACCGGGTACTTTTTGCTTTCGTTGCTAAAATTCTGAAGAAGCTTTACACTCATGTTCAGGTACTTCAGCGTCTGCCTGTCCATACCGGAAAACTCATCAATTTCCAGAGCCGATGTGTCAAAGTCGTTGAAGTCAAAGAAGTTCGTGGAAGGAAAGCTTTTATGCTCAGTATCCAAAGACATGTCCACGTCAAAGTCGTATTCAAAGTCATTGTTTTCTATCAGCTTCAGGTTTGAAGTCGTCAGTGAGGACACCAGCTCCTGGTAGCACAGCCAATGGCTTAGAAACCCAAGCATCTCGCTGTTTGAGTTGGTGTTAAGAACCCCGTTCTTGGCATTCTTGATGCACTGTCTCCAGTTTATTGGGGATATGTTTGGAAAGAACGTGTGCAGTAATATCAGCACCATCTGTATCAGTGTATAGCTACTCAAATCTTCGTATTCCGTGGGCTTCTGGTTTGCCAGGTGCTTCAAAAAGGAAACATCCATCTCCGATATTTTAATTCCGGTTGGGTTCACCTTCGCCTTGTCGAAGAGGCCATCATCCTCCTCGAGATCAACAAACTTGTCTTTGTCCATGTGGTAGTCGATTCCAAGATTTTTCATGTGTATTTTGGAGAACAGCAAGATCAGCCGCATAAGGTTCTTGTTTGTGTGCGCGTGCTTTGGAATGAACTTCTTGAATGGGTTTAGCTTATCGACGTCTTGGTGGAAGCCAGGGGTTAAAAAGCTCGAAGTGAATGTTTCGTAAAAGTTCAGAATCTTCTGGTTCTTAAACGATATGTTAAATGGCAGGTATGTCTGGTATGTCTTGGTTTGCGACAGAATGGGCACAAGTGCCATGTACTTGTCGTCATTTTTTATTAGTTCATCCTCTACGGGTTTGAAGTCTTCAATGTCTATCTGCAATGCGTTTTCGACCCATGTGAGCTCTAATGGTGTGGCAGTGGTTATCTTTTCATTTTTCTTCTTGGGTTTTCTGACTTTCTTCTCAGCTGGAGAAGGGAAAGACCACATCTCAGTTTTCAGTTTTATCGGCATCTTGTAGTAACATGTTTCCAGACCACGTTTCTTGCATAAAGAACACATAGGTTTTTGTTCATCGCATTTTTTCTTATTGGTTTTGCACTGCTGGCAACCATTTCTGGATCGTTTTTTTTTCTCAGCGGTGATGTTTCCGGTGAGTGTTGTAGACATTGGGTTATGTAGCTACAAATGATGACTACAAAAATATGGAGATTTAGTGAGTATATTTAAAATTTAGGAATTCAATCTGTTTCTGGTGTGTTCTGCGCTGTTGTTTTATCAACTAAAGTTCTTGAGCATTCCAAACTTGTCAGAAGAAAAAAAAGAGACTCGGCATTATGATCCATACAGACCATGATTTTGTTGTTGTTTTTTTTTTTTTCCTGGGAGATTACTGATTTGGCAAAAAAAAAAATAGATATATATAAAAATAAACGATTATCTTGGGTTACGGCTAGTGCTAAAAATACGTGCAAATGCCAAGAATGTTAGTGATCGCCACATAAAAAAACAGGCACATTAAAAAATAAAATAATAATAAAAGAGACATAGTCCCTTTGGGCTGTAGTCTTCAGATGGCAGTATGTATATGTCTTGTTGTAATGAACAGCTTGCAGCATAATTAAAAAAAAAAAAAAAATGCCGTCTCTCTGTTCTTTATTTGGTTATCTGTTTTTTTGTTGCTGGGTGGACAGGATAGTGCTGTTGTGGTTTGGTACTGAGAATAAGACCAGGGTTGTGAATGCACGTGACACACCTTGCTAAATATTGCGTACCAATGTGCTGTTTTTTTTTGTTGTTTTTTTTTTTTTTTTAACAGGCAAAAGCATCGTTGTACTTTTTTTATTGTTTTTGGTGCTCATCGCACATTGAGAAAAGTCTATCTGCAAAGGTATTCATAAGGAAAGGCAACAATCATTCCCCCCAAACCAACAACTCGCATATGTATAATAGAAACTAACAAGAGCAAAGTTTCTTTGAATCTTTTTCTTAACAGAAAGTATATTGTCAAATTAAAATGATCAAAAATATCAACAAAACATTCCTTCAACTAATAAAATCACCGCCTAAGAGAAATACTTATGTGAAAAATGATATCATATATTCCAAACCACCAGTAGCGTTGCCTCTTTTTGAAATAATCAAAAAGTTGCCGACCATGTTTCCATTGACCATATCAGAATCTTATCAGCATTACAAAGCATTCAACATAAGCAAATCAGATGCCGAGGTCAACATGGTAAACACATTCATCAAAAAAACTGAGAAACTGGACTACCAAATCATCCGAAACGAAAATCTGAATTTCAATGAGCTGTGTGTCTTGAACAAGCAGCTAGCGAACACTTCCAAGCCCAAGAAACACGTTGTTTTGATACATGGATACGCAGCAGCATACGGGCTGTTCATAAGCAACATCAACAAGATTACCAATACCCTCATCAATGAACAAGGCAAGAACGTTGTGTTTCACTGTCTGGACCTACCTGGATTTGGGTTCTCAAACAGAACCAAGGATTTTCCGTTTGAGCTCAAAAAACACAACTACAAAGACGTTGAGGACTACTTTGTAGCCAAAATCAGCGACTACCTGAACACGCTGTGTGTTCGTGGCCAGGATGAAATTGACATAATAGCCCACTCCTGCGGCGGCTACTTTGCGACATTGCTCGCCAACAAGACCACCAACAGGAACATCAAAAAGTTCATTATCCTGTCTCCTGCAGGACTGGTGAGAATGAAAAGTCTTCCCAAGGCGCCTCTGTTTTTCAAGATCCTGTGGGAAAGGTACAATGTGTCACCGCTGTCACTGGTTAGAAACTCCATGATGTTTGGGTCCTTGTTGACTTCTGGGTGGAGCCATAAGAGATTGACGTTTTTGAAAGACAAACGCAAAAAAAACGTCCTCCACGAGTACATATACTCGATATTCAACCAGAAGGGGGTTGGTGAGTATATGCTGCCGTTTATCTTGAAAACAGGTGCTGATCCAGTTGCCCCGCTGGATGAGAGATTTGTCAACAACAATGCTGATTTGCAGATATTCAAGAACAAAGATGTTGAATGGGTCTGGGTCTACGGAGACAATGATGTGTTCAGCAGCGAAGGCGGTGAGCTTTTCACCAAAAAGATGGTCGACAACGGAATCCGCAGTAAGGTTATAATAGTTCCCAAGTCAGGCCACCACATGTACATGGACAATGGGCCTGAGTTCAACTCCATAATAATCAATGAATTGTCATGATTGCTGTTTCTCCAAGTCACCCGCACATGTTAGATATTTCTCAATCGGGAAAGTAGCTTTCTTTCCACACACTGTATATAGCTAAAAAAAAATTTGAGCACTAATTGTATTATTTTTTTATTTTTTATTTTTTTGCAGCTTTGGTGGGCCAACAAAAATACTGAGAAAAAAAAATAGGAAAAAAAAATTTTTGCTATATTTGCACACTTTCGCTTTGGGGCAAAATGAACAAAAAAAAAAAAACAAAGTATATCAATAAGGCAAGTACATTCATGATTGTGAAGATATATTAACAAACCCACACTTCTTCAATCACATACAACATACATAAAAAATGGCCGGTTCTGCTATGGTTACCATGTTTGGTAAAACTTTCCCTAACTTATACATTGCTTACGCTGGTTTAGGTATTCTTGCATACGGTGTTCTACCAACCACCCCAAGTCAAATCAGAAACAGCTTCTTCCCATCCAAGGCCTACAAGCAATCCTTGAGAGACGCCAAGGTTGATGCTTCTTTGGACTACGGTAAAGACGACAAGGAAGTTGAATTTGTCAAGAAGTACGTTTCTGAACACTACAAGCACTAAACACTGTGATTCCTTGATGTGTGAACATATTTGGAAAAACAATAAACATATATGTTCTTCTATGAGCTATGAAATACCATTAAATATTCTTTTTGTTTAAAAAAATAACTATTAAAAAACTGTACTTGAAATTTGAAAAGTCATATATACGATACACCTTCTTTATTTTATTTTTTTTGTTCTTTGAAACTATTGCTGGAAAACAACTTCATTGCTCAATTCATTTGGTGCAATAACGTTATCTCTTTTGCTCAACTTCTTTTGCTCTTTCTTTTCTTGTCTGCTGATGGCTTGTTTGGCGGACTCCATCTTCATGAAGGATCTGTACTTGTTAGGAGAAACGTAGTTGTCGTTTTCCCAGATCTTTGGGCCTCCGAAACATCCTTCTAGCACCACAATAGGAGTCATGATAAATCTAGGACCTAGTTCTATCAATTGCAAGTCGTCGTCTATGTTGTCCATGTCGTTTTCCAAGCTCTTTTCGTATTCGCTCAGGTTCTTTACCTTTGACTGGATCTCGTAGTTTCTGACCCAGATCTTCCCGTCAATCAGAGAAAACATAGTGATATGGTCAACAAACGGCTTCAGCTTTCTGCTGTTTGGAGAAACACCAAAGGTATGGCTCAACAGCTCCTTGAAGATCATGTTCTCGTATTGGTCCTGTGTATTGAAGCTCTTGTCAAACAGCACTATAGGTCTTGAACCCTTCAAACAGTTTCCTAGAAACTGCTGTTCAAGGGCTGTATGCACATCCTGCAACAGGAACTTCACGGTAGGTCCGTTCGGGTTCTTTGATATCCATAGGTACAGATCCTGGTGCTTTCTGTTTTCGAAGTATAATATGTTGTTACAGTTGTAAATTGTGGCTAATTCCGGTAGTTGGGAGTTCAGATTCTTCTTTGTGTCTAGGGTATGTTGGTTTTTAGTGTTTGGCAGCAAGTCGTGTAAGTTCTGGATCAAGTGTCTGTTTTTGGAAGTTAAACCTCTGGATGCGATAAGTAGGGTTTTTTGCTTGTTGATGGAGATGTTCTCATTGTTGGTGTTCTTGGAGTTGGACTTGTTTTTTTGACCAGTCAGGGCCTTGAATATAGAAGACATGCTTGAATAGGTTTTTCTGGTTATTGCTTCTGTTTATTTTTGTAATTACTCCTATAGTTTGGAAAAAAGAAAAAATTGCAAATTAATAGATGTAGAAAAAAAAAAAAAAAACCAATAATCAGTGTGATTGAGAGAGAGAAGGCAGTTTCCTAAACGGGTAAAAATATCTTTCTTCAGCAAAAAAAAAGAAAAAAAAAAATTGAGTGGCGTGGTAGCGGTAAACCTAATTATCAACCAAAAAAAATTGCATTAATTAAAGATCAGAATCTCCCCACTGTATTAAGACTGTTGGTTTGGGTTATTCAACATATAAGCTATGTTGTTTTGAAGTAACAATTTTGATTGCTGTTTTATTTAAAGGCACTTTTTTTTTATTAGATTTAAAAGTTTTAAATAAAAATAATAAAAATAGTGTCAAGAGTCATACAGACTACTTAAAAGCTTAGTTTACATCTGCAACACATCTACAATTTATAGTATGTTTTTTTATTAAATGAGCACAGCATATTAACACATGACAGGTAAAACTGTGACAGAGTTGTATTTATCCTACCTTGAGATATGCTGTTTTCATCTGATTCATCATATGACTTATTCAAACAAAGATATTCTCTTGAAAGTGCTTGTTTCTCCATACATGTCCTAAACACACTCAAGACACATCTTCCCTTTGAAAAAAAAAAAAAAAAAATACATCAAAAATCAACGCACCTAATCAACATTCCCCCCCCAAAAAATTTTCTTACTATTTTCAGCTTACGTATATCCTTATTAGTGTTCTTTTTTTTTTTTTTTCTCTCTCTCTTCTTTTGACTATTTAAAATATAACATAAGGCCACCAAACACATTACTTCTGCAAATGGTAGACACACCGCTACAAACACCTGCTGTTGAACGATCATTTGACCAAGGATTCGCTGCAAACATAAAAAATACATCCACCGAAGACTCAGTTGATGATAATGATTTGACCTACGTTGTGGGTATCTCATCCAACAAAAACGGCAAATACAGAAAGAAGATGGAAGACATACACACCTTTGTTGAAAACTTCAACAACAAACTCGATTGGGGATACTTTGCAATCTTTGACGGCCATGCTGGAATTGAAGCATCCAAGTGGTGTGGAAAGAACCTGCATGATATTATAGAACACAAAATAAACGACGACAACAACAAAGATATTAGATTGATCTTCAACGAGAGCTTTGAACAGGCAGACAAGGAAATTAACAACAATCTGGAGGGCCATTCAGGATGCACCGCTGCCGTCTGCATTCTGAGATGGGAGCAGGAGGACGCACAAGAAGATAACAGCGAAATGATAGACCACAGAAGGATGCTTTATACTGCAAATGTCGGTGATAGCAGGATAGTCCTGATGAGAGACAACACAGCATTGCGACTAACATACGACCACAAGGCTTCTGACCCCATGGAGTGCAAAAGAGTCGAGAGTATCGGTGGCTTGGTAATAAAAAATAGAGTCAACGGTATGTTAGCAGTCACCAGATCCATTGGAGACAAATTCTTCGATACACTGGTTGTTTCCAACCCATTCACAACAAAAATAGAGCTGACTTCAAAAGATGAGTTCATGATCATTGCATGCGACGGTCTGTGGGATGTCATGGAAGATCAAGAAGCATGTGACTTCATAATACAAAACGACCTGGCAAAGGACCCACAAACGGCCAGTGAACTTTTGATTGACCATGCGTTGGAACTTGGCAGTGCTGACAACATTACAGTCATGGTCATAAGCTTCAAAACATATGATGCTTGATATATACTATTAAATCTAGCTTTTGGAAACAAAAGCAAGAAACACAAAAGAGAGAAGCTACTTTCGGAAAGTACCCCCTTCCCCTAGAATAAAAAACATAAACATCATTTTAAATTTTTTTTTTTTTTTTCTTTTTGATAATTACAGTTTACGTATCCAATGCCTCTATCAACTCCTTGAGATCTTGTATTTTGGTTATACCATTCACCATTTCATAGTCTTCATCCGTGTATCCAACCTGTTTCAGCCCAAAAACATGACGTTCATTGTTGAAATGGCTCTCAAATGATGATCTTCCTGTGTATGAGTAGTTACCGCATATTTCGCATGAATATTTCTGGTCCAGCTTATTCAGCTTTATGAACCATGTCGGTAGATTATCCTCGTCTGAGTCGTCAGTCTCCTCCTCTTCTCGGATAAACCTGTTTTGGTGGACAACTTCGTCTTCCTCCTTGTTTGCTTTGGAATCCCCATCTCCTAAAACCACAGTTCTCAGCTTTTCTGTATCTATGATCGTCTTCGCATCATATTTGCTCAGCACATCCCTTTTTTCTATCTTCTTCTGCTCATTCTCATCAAACATAGAAAACTTCTTGTATCTTTCTATCTTTGATTTTTCAATGTACGACAGCTTTGAATAAATTTTAGAGTTCAGGATGGTTGTTTCTAATCTCTTTTTGATATACTTTACTAACACATGCAGTTTATATTCGTTTAAGGCAATGACTTTTAATAAAGCAGATTTGCCACACTTGGCCCAGTGGTACTTGTACTTCAACTTCCCCTTGGATTCATCTTTGCAATACGGACAAATTATAAAGTTTTGTTTCTTCTCAATCCCATACTTGCTAATCTTATGAACAAAGCCCTCTTGCACTTCTTTTTCCAAGATAAACTCGACCGGCAACATAGGTTGGTATTTTTTTATGTTCTTGATGATCTGTTTGACACAGTGCTTCAAAAAGCTGTTGTACTTTTCACTCCTCCACAATTGCACTCTAGACCTGTTCAACCTGGTAAGAACGTGTTTGTTACTGATAGGATAATAAGCGTCCCCGAACTTTTTGTAGAGAAAGTTTTCCAAAAAGAAATGTTCAGTCAGGCTCATGTTCATCACTAGCTCATTGAAGTGTATACTCAAGTCATTCAAATCTATCTCCTCTCCGTAGTTATTCTCGTCTTTCTCCAAGTCTTCAAACTCTTCGATTTCTTCGTTTGTGAGGTTTGATATCTTGCTGCTGATTGCTTTATCTATGCGTTCGCACTCGTCATCTTCTTGGTTCAGTATCTTATCTAGTTCAAGTTGAAACCTCTCATCATCCATGACAACCTTTTTCTTTTCTTTTTTCTTAATGGAATTGCCATCCTTGGTCTGCTTAAACAATATGTAATCCAACTTCTTTGCAATTTGATTATTCAGGTACTTCAACTGCTTGTAGTTGATCTTCTCTTCTCTGATGTCAAGCTTCCGTTTGGTTATGTTGCTCAGATAGGTGTGTTCTTTTATGTTGAACTGCTTGATATTGCTCTTCAAAAAATCATCCTGAAGAGTGGTGTACAGCTCAGGGTACAGCTGGAGCAGATTGATGATGTCATTGACTGTGTCTTCGATTTTAACAAATGAGTTAAACTCGCCATCAAAAATACTATCAATGATGCTTCCTTTCTGCATTGAATAATGTTTCTCTATGTGGTGTACTGTAGGCTTTTTAAACAGATAGAGGATCTCAGTTTTTCTTTTTTCTGTTTTTTTTTTGAGAAGAGAAAAAAAAAAATTCAAAAGCACATAATGCTAATGTTTATTATAGGCATAAAAAAAACCGTAATCGCTGCTCTGGTACAGCTTTCTTTTTCTTTTTTAAAAATCAAAAACATTTCAATAACTATATAATCCCCAAACCTAATGCTTTCTTCTCTTGTTTGGTCTAGCGTTCTTATCTTTCTTCTTCTCCAACTCCAATCTTCTCTTTCTGATATCTTCAGTAGATCTCAAACCTTGGGCATTACCACCCTTTCTTTGAACACCCTTGACATGTTTACCATCTTCCAAGGCCATCTTGACTCTTTTATTTTGGGAATCGTAGTTGTCTCTGAACTTGTCAGCAATCTTCGGAGCCTTGTTTTGCTTGTGCATGAACTTACCGTTCATCTTACCATCACCACCCATGTGTCTGCCGTTCAGCTTGCCTTGTGCAGCATCGCCAGGACCGCTGGCGGTGGGGTTGGCTAGGAAGTTACTAGTATTCTCGTTTTCTCTTGTTCCAACCTTGATTGGCCCAACTTTTCTGACTTTACTCCATTCGTCGAATCTTCCGGATCTGAAGGATGCAGGGATCTTTTGACCAGACTCACCAATGATGTACTTCTTGTTGTCAACACCTTGGGCATTCACATATTTCTTTCTCTTCTTGTCCCAAACCATCTTTGCTGTTTGCTTGTGGACTTGGACTTTGTCATCAGAATTCAAATCAAACCCAGCCTTGGCAGCATCAGTGGAGAAGTTGGATTTTATAGACAATTGCTTCTCTTGGATGTCGGAAGGGGCTGCAAAGTGTGACATAAAGAATTGAGGGTCCTTGTAAGTGCTTGGTTTTTCTTTCTTCTTCTTTTGCTTGGCGCTCTTTTCTTCCTTCAACTCAACCAAGGCTTGATCACCATCCTTGAAGTAGCTCAAAACCTCATCAGGAACTGTGTATCCAGAGGCCAGATCCTTGAATTCGTTGTCGTTGACTTCTTGGTTCTTGAAGATCTCATCTTCAACACTATTTCTCAAACCGGCCATTCTCTCCTTTTCCAATAGCTCTCTTCTTTCCTGAGACTTCACTTGAATAGGCATGATTTGTTTTCTTCTCTTTTGCATGAAAATGGACATTTCATCATCCTGTGATCTGGCAAACTCAAATACCGATTGCTTGTTTTGTCTGTTTTGTAATTTGGCTAGGAAGGCCATTTTTTCTTTTTCTTCATTCTTACCAAAAATCAAGTTTTGCTCATCCCATCCGGCAAGCATGATTTCCTTGGTTCTCTTGATAGATTCTTGAGATGATTGTTGCTTAGTTCTCATATACAGCTTTTGGGCCTTCATGGCAACACCCTTCAAAGTTTCTAGCTCAAAATTGTTGGCCATCAAGTTCTTGTACAAATCACCCATGTCTTCTAAGCCTAATCTTGGAGAACTACCGAGGACAAGTCTGTTGACATATGAAATGGTAGGTTCCTTGAAGTCGTGTTCGGAATTACCTTCCTCAACCCATTTGTTCTTCAAAATTTCACAACCTCTTTCGTACATGGTTGTCAACAAAATCTTCTTACCCAAGAAAATTTCCAAATCCAACAGGTATGGTAATTCATTTTCAGAAACAAGAGTATATGCCCAACCTTTGTTACCGGCTCTTGCAGTTCTACCGACTCTGTGAACAAAAATTTTGGAGGATGCTGGCAAGGAGTAATTGATGACATTGGCCAAGATAGGAATATCAATACCTCTGGCAGCAACATCGGTGACAACAAGCAAGGAAGTCAACCCACATCTGAAATTGAACAACTGCTGTCTTCTGGCAAATTGATCCAAGGAACCGTAAATGTAAGAGATCAAGTATCCGGCATCTCTTAGCATTTGGGAAATGTATTCGACATGATGCTTTGTTGGAACGAAAACAATGGTGGCTTTTTCAGAAGGCAACTCGTTGGCCTTAGCGGCTCTTAAATCCAAAGCTTCTTTTTTCTTTCTGAAGTTGGTGATGGTTTTATTTTCGTCGTTGTCACCAAAGTCCTCGTCACTACGCTTCATTACCTTGGCATATTTGACTATTTGTTCACTGGTGGCCATGTCTAATTTGATGACTTCCTGCAACAGATATAGCAAGTTTGCTTCTCTTTCATCGTTTTTCATGGAAACAAACAGAGTCTCCAAATTTTCGGATATTTTGGTTTCAGTGTCCAATCTTACCAGCACCGGGTTGACTAACCCAGCCTTGGCAAATTCAACTAAGGATCCAGGCAAGGTAGCAGAGAACAGTAAAGATTGTCTTTGCATTGGCAAGGAAGCCAGTAATTCATTCAATTGCTCGGAGAACCCCATTTCGAATAATCTATCGGCTTCATCAAAACAGATGTATTCAACTGTTTTCAAGTCTAACTGCATTTCAACCTTCAAATGCAAGAATCTACCTGGAGTAGCAATGATAACATCGGGGTTGTTCATCATCATACTGAACTGCTCTTCCAGGGAGTCACCACCAGTCAACAGAACAGATCTCAGGTTCATGTGTTTGGTGAATTCCTTGAAGACCTTCCATGTTTGCAATGCCAATTCTCTTGATGGCGACAAGATAATAGCTCTTACACCAATTTTGGCTGAGTGCTGCTTCAATCTTTCTATAAGTGGTAATATGAACGCGGCGGTTTTACCAGAACCGGTTCTGGCCATTGCCACAACGTCTTTCTTTTGCAATATCAATGGTATGGTTTTTCTTTGAATTGGTGTGGGTTGCTTGAACCCTTTCTTTGATACATTCTTCAACAGTGCCGAACTTTTGAATCCCAAAGAAGCAAATCCTTTCAGGATCTTCTTGTTCTTTTGCATAGTTTCGTTGGATGTCAAGTTATCAAAATATTCATTGTCAGATTCATCTGAATCTTCGTTTTTCTTGTTATTAGCCTGGTTTATATCATTTGGATTAGTCAATTCCAACAGAGGGAATGAAAAATCTTTTTTGGCATTAGATGGCTTGGTCTCCTTCTTGGTTGGCTCCTCGTCGTCTTCACTTAGAATTTCGTCTTGGACATCAGAGTTATCCGAGTCATCAGAAAATTCAGATTCGGACCCGTCTTGGGTTAGCCCTAATAGGTTCTTGGTGATATCGATATCTTCGGAGTCACTGTCTGAATCTTGATAAGGTTTGCTATTTTTGACCATTTTTCAGCTAGATTTTGTATATGGTTGTTTGGGTAGAGTATTCTATTTCCATCAATTAATCTAAATAGATACTATTTTTATTTGGAGAAAAAAAAAAAATACATATGTATTCAAAATCATCAAATGTGAATCTGTGAGTGCGTTCCCGAACAGGAAATTTTTTGGTGTAATAAAAAAATAAAAAAAAGAAACTTACAAGTGCACTCTGGGTGTTCGTGTTTTAGTGTCAGCCAGTCATGTGACGCGGCTAATTTGGTAAATCAGAATCCACGTCTTTTTCTTTTTGGTCATTTATCAAAAGTCTTCATAACCTGAACCACATCTGTAGAAACACTTAACATTAACATGATATTTAATATCATGAGAATTGTTAAAGTAAGACAAACCACTAAGTTTTGGTACTCAACAAAAGAGAGTGTCTATCATCAAACAGGTCTAGATTACTTGAAGCTATCCTTGAACAGAAGCATTCAAACTCATAAAGATCTTTACAATAAAACAAAGAAACACTACCATGACTATACACTTTTGAAGCTTTGTCAACATAACAAAGTTGACATAGCTGAGCTTACTGAATTAGATCCGGAAATATACAAAAAACTGAATGATTACCGCTTGCCAAAAAAGGTTTATGTGGGGTTGTCCAGTGGGATCGACTCTACATTTTCTGCAGCGCTTTTGTCACAAATATATCCAGGAGAAGTGCATGGGATATACATGCAAAACTGGGGAAAACAGCAAGACTCAAGCATACGGGATGGGAAGAAGTGCTACGAACAAGACATCAAGGAGCTGCATTCGCTCTTGAAGAAAGAAAATGCATTGAATGTGAAGAAGTTCCATGTGAAGTCGTTCGAAAAGGAATATTGGACCACGGTATTTGAGCCGTTTCTGGAAAGCTACAGACAGGGAGAAACTCCGAACCCAGATATCAGCTGTAACTCTATGATCAAATTCAACGCATTGGTCAAATATATAGACAATGTGCTCGAGAAAGACAGCAAAGAGAAAGACTACCTACTGGTTATGGGGCACTACAGTAAAAGAATGAACCAGCAAGGCATTTTCATAGCTCAGGATGTTGGGAAAGATCAAAGTTATTACATATCCACTGTTGAGCCCTCGATATTCCAAAAGGTTTGGTTTCCACTAGGGCACCTTTACAAAAGAGAATGTAGAGATTTTTCCAAGAGCTTTGATCTTTCTAACTATACGAAAAAAGACTCTGTGGGGATATGTTTTGTAGAAAATGAGAAGATCGCAAACAAAGACAAAATATCAAGAACAAGAATATTCACGCAGTTTCTGGCTGATTACCTCCATGATCAAGAAGGATATATGGTCAGCCACTTGGATCGAAAAGATATCATCAAAAGTGGTAATGAGGTCAACAGTGCGATAGCAAGGTTTGTTTCCAAAGCCGAGAACTCTGAAAGATCGCCAGACCTTGTTAAAATCTACTGGAAGGCCAAGCACAAAGGCCTGCACACATATACTTTAGGGCAAAGAGTAAAAGAAGTGCTGCCGCAATCGTCCACATTTGTGGGCAAGTGGTATGTTAGCAGAAAAAACACCATGAACAACGAGCTGGAGGTGGTTATAGGGCGTAACCATGCTGATTTATACGATCAGGTGATACCCTTCAAAGATATTGTGGTGCAGGACATGGATGGACTGAATAGCAGCACTAGACTGGGCGTTAAGTTTAGGTCTCTTCACCTGTCCATAACGGGTAATGCTAAGCAGCTGCTTGAGATAGATTCGCTGAATGAAGACAACAGTGTGGCTTTAAAAGAAAAGCAAAAGGGAATCAACCCCGGTCAGTTTTTGGTTGTTTATGACTTCTATACAGGACAAGTGCTTATGAACTCCAAGATAACACACAACAATAATATAAGATAATATAAAGTTTCCCCATGGGTCTTCAGGTGTCTTAAAGGGGAAACGCGGCTGTAGATGGCATCTCTCTTAAAGACAAAACGTGACTGATATTGCTGTGTTTTTTTTAAAAATTAACGAGGGCCGTGGATGTTCTAAAAATAAAGCAACACAGCAAATTGTCTCATTTTTTCTTTTTTTTTTTGCTGTAAAAAACAAAAAAAAAAATTTACCGCTGAAGTAGATTTTCTCACTCACTCTTTTTTTCTTGTTTTGTTTGAGAAAAACAGTCGAAAAAAAAAAAAAAATCTTTCACAGTGTTGTTTATGTTTTCTTTTTTTTTTAAAAAAAAATGATTTGTTGGTAATGTGTGTTAAATACAGCGGTATGTTTATAAGTTTGTTTTTAGATCTTGGCTGTGGTTTTTTTCTTTTATCTTTGTTGATTATTCAATTAACTTTAATTATTTTTTTTAATTTTTACATGTATATAAAAGAAAAGGCCTTAAAGATAAACCAAAAAAATTAAACAAAGCAAAATCAAAATCAAACCCAGATTAACTTAATTACATAATACTAATTGTTCTTAATCCTTCTTTTTTTTTTGATAAACAATACTCAAAAAGCTTCTTCTTTTTTTTTTACACACACAAACACACACTACAATGGCCTTCACTAAGAAATTCTTCATCACTTCCTCTGCTTTAGCTTTGTTATCCAAGGCTGCTTCCAACTCCACCATCCCAGCTTCCTGTACTGTCAAGTCCTCTGCTACCGCTCAATCTGATTTGGACAAGTTATCCTCTTGTACCACTATTTCCGGTAGTTTGGTTCTGTCTGGTGACTTAATCAACCCAACTTTGAACGGTGTTCAAACCATTGACGGAGATTTGACCATTGAAAACTCTGCTGAGATTGTTGCCTTCAACGCCAACTCCTTAACTGATATCACTGGTGATTTGTTGTTGCAAAACTTGACTTCCATCCAAACTTTAGCTTTAGACTCTTTAACCTCTGTTGGTTCTATTTCTTTGATTGCTTTGCCAGTTATGGACAACTTTGTTATTACCTCTTTAACATCTGCTGACAACATTATCATCTCCGATACCGCTGTTTCCTCTTTGGCTGGTTTCGACAACTTAAAGGAAGTTGAAGTTTTCAACATCAACAACAACCCTAACTTAGTTACCATTGACTCCCCAATCAAGAGTATCTCTAACGGTTTGTCTGTCTCCTCCAACGGTGAAGACTTATCTGTTACCTTCGACAAGTTGATCTGGGCCAACAACATCACCATCTTAGGTGCTGGTGAAGTTGACTTCCCATTATTGACCAAGGTCAACCAATCTATTGGTTTCATCAACAATACCTTCGAATACTTAAACATCGATAACGTTACCAACATTGGTATTACCTTCAACGTTGTTTCTAACAATGAATTAACTGAATTATCCGCCTCCAACTTGAAGACCTTGGGTGGTGCTTTAGTCATTGCTAACAACAGTAAGCTAACCAACATCACTGGTTTCCCAGCTTTAACCTCCATCGATGGTGCCTTGGATGTCGTTGGTTCTTTCGACACCTTCTCCATTCCTAAGCTAAACTCCGTCAAGGGTGGTGCTGATGTTGAAAGTGACAAGTCCAACTTCACCTGTGATGCTTTAAACAAATTGGAAAAGGCTGGTAAGATCCAAGGTCACGTCTACAAGTGTAAGGCTGGTTCTTCTTCCACTACTGCTAGTTTAACTTCTGGTTCCTCTACCGGTACCGCCACCACCATGGCCACCTCTGCCAGTGGTTCTTCTTCCACCTCCTCTAAGGCTTCTTCTACCTCCACCAAGAAGTCTAAGGGTGCCGCTCCAGCCCAAGCTGACTACATGAACAAGGCCGGTCTATTCGGTGGTTTGGCCGCTGTTGCCGTTGCTATGTTATAAATATAGAAAAGAATTAATAACAAAATTCATTAATTGAAAGTAATATAATCAAAAAAAAAAAAATTAGTAATATATTTTGTAACATAAACCATATAAATAAATTTATAGTAATATACATCAACGAAAGGTTGTTTTTTTTTTCTTCTTTATGTATTAATGTAACAAACAACACATTTTTAAGCATAAAATGAAATAAATTATTTTTTACTTGATGGACAATAACAAAAAAACGTCTAATTGATGTATATACTTACTTCTTTATTTCTTCTTGGACAAAGCAGTTAGACCTTCGGCCTTCTTGATGGTCATCTTTTCCTTGAAGGTGAACTTATAAGATTTCAAGTATTCATTGACTTGTTGTTCTCTATCTTCGTCGCTTTGACCTGGAGCTCTTGGAGGAAGAACTGGCTTACCGTCAGTGGCTAGTGCTGGAGCAGCTGGGGCGCTCTTGGCAGCTTTTTCTTGTTCTTCTAAGGCTCTGAACTTCTTTTCAGCTTCCAATCTGTTGGCTTCCTCAATCTTTCTTCTTTCTTCCTTGGAAGCAAGCAAACGTTCTCTAGCCTCTCTCTTGGCTTCTTCTTGTTCCCTTTCCTGTCTTTCGGCTTCTTCGATAGCAGCATTTTGTTCAGCTTCTTGTTCTTCCTGTTTCTTCAAAGCTTCAACCTTTTCAATGAATAGCTTCTTCTTCAATTCATCGATTTTGGCTTGTCTTTCCTTCAAGAATACTTCCTTTCTAGATTCGACCAAGGCTTCCTTCATGGATACATAGTCGCCGTAGTTAGGAGCCAACAGTTCGTGTAAAGCAACGGCCTTGTTGTGTCTTTCCAAAGCTTGTTCAGTTAGCTTGGCTACAATTTCTTCGTAGCTGGCATCTTGGTCCTTCTTCAAGTTTTCTAGTCTTTCCTTCAACTTAGGTTCTTCAACTTCCAATTGGGCTCTGTATAAGTAATCGGCTCTGGAGAAGATAGTTGGTATTTTTTCTTCAAATTCTTGGTTGTCCTTCAAAGAAGCCTTCATATCAATGGTGGAGATTTCTTCAAAAGTGTGCTTCTTTATGTCCTTTGGATCAACAACAACTAAACCCTTGGCGTTCATCTTGTAGATGGCATCCTTCAAGATTTGTTCGTTCATGGCGATTTCCTCTTTCTTCTTCTTTTCTTCTTCCTTTCTTTCAGCCTCTTCGATCTTTAAATTTTCTTTGGCTTCCTTTTCTTGTTGTCTTCTGATTTCTCTTTGCAAGGCTTCGTTTTCGGCCTTTTGTTGAGCCTTCTTTTCGCTGTACTCCTTGGCCATACCCTTGGCAATTTCAATACCCTTGAATTCGTTTTCAATGTCTCTCTTTTCGGCAGCAAAGATCTTTTCTCTGATCAACTTCACTCTATCGAAGTAGGTACCCTTAGAATAGTCATCGCTCTTGATGAAGTCTTCTGTGAAGTATTTCAAAACCTTTGAGGTTCTCTTGATGGATTGTTGCTGAGGTTCTTCCAAGTCCGGAACTTCATGCATGTTAGATTCATCTTCGACATCATCAACGATGTCAGCGGCGTCTTCGTCGTCTACAATTTCAATGTCTTCGTCGTCCTCATCTTCTTCTTCTTCAGCGGCCTTTGGATTGTAAATCAACTTGTAAGGATCACTGACAAAGTTGATGGTTTCGGATTCTTCGTCCAAGTTGAAGAAGATGTAGTCATCAGCAGCAGCTTGGATCAAGGCATTGAAAATGTCAAAGTTGTCTAGATCAAATGGCTTTGGTAAAGAAGCAGCTTCGAAGATATCAGCAATCAAAATAGATTCTTGAGTGGAGGAAATGACAACAAAAATCTTGTTGATGATTTGGTCTCTTAATGGGATTAAGTAGTCAGCATATTCTTCGGACTTGAACAAGTTTTGGATCTTCTCAGACTTTAGAAGTTCCTTCAAAGCTGGAATGGCATCAGTGTTGAAGTTGTTCAAAGCCTCGTATAATTCCTTGATGTCAGAAGAAACATACTTGTAAACGTTTTGTTCCAAAACAGTTTCCAACAATTGCTGTCTGTTTGGCTTTTCAGTCAAACCCATCATCTTGTATAGACTGTTTGATGGGTCGTTGACACTCTTTGGCAATTCAAATTCAGAGGCAGATAAACAAGCCAAGAAGTTAACGGAGGCGTACTTCTTGAAGTCGTCTTCGGTGGCATTTGGATTGGTTTGGTATAGAGCAAAGAACTTAGTCAAGGCAAAGGCATTCATCAAATGGTTACCAGCAGCCAAAAAGGTCTTGGCAACGCATTCGTAGTAGGAAGCTAAGGCAATGGCCTTTGGTCTGTAGGCGCTGTTGATCTTGGTAAAGGTGTAGATGTCTTCGATGACCTTGTAAGCTTCGTGCCACAAATTCAATTTAACAGCTTGTCTCAATAAGAAGTACTTGTAATCAGCTAATCTTTGGAAAACTTCAGATTCATTCAAATCAGTGGTGAAAGCAGCCTTGTAGCCACCCTTTTCGTTCTTACCCTTGTGGAAGTACAAAAGATCACCCATTTGGGTTCTCATAACATCACAGAATCTTCTGAATTGGTTTTTGTTCTTTTGCTTGGTGATGATGGCGATGACACGGTAACAAATTTGCATGTAGACAGCGTCTAATGGACTCTTGTTGAAGGTGAAGTGTAACAAGAAGTACAATCTTTCTAAAACCATGGTAACATGAGCACCGATGGTGTCTTCTTTAGAAGCATTGTCTTCAGAAGCATCAACTTTTTTGCAGGCAGCGTACATGGTGGAGAATGGAGTAACATTTTCAGTGGATTCATCAGCTTCTTGGGTACCGATTTCACCTAATGTTTTTTCTTGTTCTTCCAAGTAGCTAGACAGTTCGTTGACGTAAGATTGGATAAGGTCGGCTAAGACTGCTAAACCCTCGGCGTTGTTGAAGTAGTTGTGCTTCAATTTCTTCAAACCTTCGTTTAAAACACTGGAAGTCTTGAATTTGATGGATAAAGTGATTAATCTAGAAACAACAGGGGCAATGGAGTTTGGATCTAAGTACTTAACATTCTTTTGGTTTAAAGTTTCACCTAAAGCGTCTAAGGCATCTTCATGTAAACCAATGTTCAATAAATCATCAGCAGTAATTAAAACATTGTCAGCATTGAAGGTAGGTTGGTATCTAGTTTGTCTAGGACCGTAGTTTCTTTGAGGAGCAGACATCAATAAAATCTAATATATAACGTAATACTATGTTCTTTTTGGTTTGGGGAAATACTTTTAAATGTATAACACTGAGATGCTTTTAACAAACAAACAAAAGAAGCTTTGTTCCTTTTTCGTTTTTCTTTTTTTTTTTTTTGGAGTAGCTTATTAAAAAAATTTTCAGGTTGTGTCGGATTAATGATATTAGAAAAAAAGAAAGAAGAAGAAGAAAAAAAAAAAGGAAATCTCCTATTTGGGAAACACACACCAGCACGCTGTTAGTGTCGGACATAATGTGCTTCTTTTATTCTTTATAAAGTTTAATTAATTCAATGAAGTCTGATGGTTAAAGAAAAAGCAATCATTCTCAAATACTATATAAATAGAAATCGCTCTATAAGTTGCTCGATACCATTAGCTCTACTAATTCATCAGTTGGGTTGTCGTCATGTTTGGCTGTTTCAATGTTGGTCAATACTTTCTTGATACCAATGTTCAGCCCGTCTCCCATTATGGCTTGCAATTGGTCAATTGTTCCGTTGTCTGGGAATTCTGTGGACTTCAAAATAGCAGACAAATCTTCGTACTTGGTGACGTTTGGAATGGCAATTTCGTTATCAAAACAACTCAACATATCCAGCTGCTTTAAAACAGTATGGTTGTTTGTGGTGGATATTATCAATAACTTTCTGTCTTGGGGTGGCTTTCTCTTTAAGTATACCTTTAGTACTTGTAGGACATTATTAGAAAATCTTGGACCAATAGGAACCCAATCAATCAGGGATTCAATAGAATCAATAATCAAAATATTCAATTGTGACTTGTAGGCATCTCTGAAGGTGTTATCTATGAAGTTGATCTTAGCTTGTTCATTCATACCAGTGGTATCTTCTGGAGAAATCATTCTAACAAACGGAAATCCAGATTGCAGGGCAATTGATGCAGCCAATGCAGTCTTTCCTGAGCCTGAGGCACCGTGGAATAGCAAAGAAATCAATCTTGTCTTCTCACTTGCAGAAACTTGTTTAACATATCTAGCTCCGTTCTTCAAGATATCATCGACTTTTGTTGAGTACTTAATAATACCACTTTCAATGCAAGTCTTTAGGTCTTCTTCACTAACACCAAATGCAGGTACAACTTCACTCAAGGCGTTTAGGAAATCTTGTCTGTTAACATTCAAACTATCAATATCCTTGGCATTTAGGTTTGTTTTTCCTTGGCCAATGTTGACAGTTTTATTGATAGCAAAAGAAGAGGCACTTTTGACCAAACCTTCGATCTCAGCACCGGAAAAGTTCTTTGTTAAGGCTGCTAACTCTTTTAAGTTGACGTCTTTGCCAATCATTCCATTATCCTTCATTTTCTTTGTTTGAATTTCGAAGATTTGCAATCTACCGGCTTCATCAGGTAGCTTGATTTCAACTTGAACTTCAAATCTACCTGGTCTCAAAAGAGCATTATCTATAAGATCTTTTCTGTTGGTCATACCAATAACCAAAATATTGTTTAGTTGATCAACACCATCCATTTTGGCTAGTAATTGATTAACAACATTGTCACCTACACCAGTACCATCACCTCTTGAGCCTCTTTGCTTGAATACCGAATCCAATTCATCAAAGATGATGATGTGCAATGACGATTCTTCACCTTTTGACTTGTATTCTTGCTCGGCATCCTTGAACAAATTTCTGATGTTCTCTTCAGAAGAACCAACATACTTACTCAATATTTCAGGACCATTGACGATCTTAGGTTCCTTGGCATTCAACATGTTTCCTATTTTTCTTGCAATCAAAGTCTTACCGGTACCTGGTGGCCCGTATAGTAAAAGACCCTTGACGTGGGAAATACCCAACTTGGCTATGACTTGAGGAGGGAATATTCTCGAAGCAAACGCTCTTCTGAAGATTTGAGTGAATTCCTTGTCCAAACCACCAACACCCATGTCCTCAAACTTGAAGTCTGGTCTGATAACAGCATCGGATCTTGGTTTCAATCTGGTCATTCCACTGTCCTTCAAGTTTACCAAGCCGTCTTTTCCTTTAAAGAAATCAATCTGAGTTTGTCTAGTTAGTATACCCTTGGCTTCAACGCCAGTGGCCAATTTGGAAGCAGAGTTTTCAACATCGCCTAGATCAATGTTCTGTAAAGATCTAATTCTTAAATCGAAAACATGACCTTTGAACTCCATGATCAGCATTTGGGAAGGTGTGAAAATTTGATTTTGGAATTTGTTGATGAAATGTTGGGCTAATTCGTCTTGGTCAAAAGGTTGGGGAACAGCCTTCATCTTAGATCTGAAGTTGACTTCTAAGTTCAACAAGCCTAGGTAGCATGGGTTTCCGTGGGTATATTTGAACAGATCAAATGCTTTCAACTGGATAGGCTGCTGCAAAGACCAGCCACCCCATGTTCTTTGGTTACCATTGAACCCAATGTTTCCTGGAGCAACGTCGGTGGAGTGCTTGGTGGTGAAAACATAGAAATCATCAACACTTACATAAACATTGTCTTGGAAATCGTTTGGATTCACAGCAACAACATTGGCTAGTGCGAACTTGTTATCAGGACAGTTTGCAACAAAAAGTTGAACTGGTGCCTGATTGTACAAGTGAGCATCCAATGTAGGTGCTGGTGCTGGAGTAGCCTGTGCTTTTCCAAAGCCTGGCAATTTACCTGAAAAACCAAATTTTTCCATATTGTAAAGTTCTTTGGGGAGACAGTTTTTTTGTTCTTTTGAAAATATATGTATCTGCTTTATTAATAGATTCCCTCACACAAGCTGCGTTTTTTTGTTTTTTTTTTTTTGAAAAAAAAGTTGGGGGTGGTGTTTTTTTTTTTTTTCTTCGTAGAAATAATAAACACCAAAAATTTTCCTACGTGATTAGTAGTTTTACACGTGACATTTCAGAGCTTAAAGGGTTATATTCATTAACCAAATGATAAGAAAGTAATTACTATTATATAAAACCCAAAACAGAGCTATTCCTTCTTCTCCTTTTTGTCATTTTTACCAGTCATTAGTTTAAAGATCATGAATCCAACTACTATGTATCTCCAGTTCTTTACCAAAAATGAAGGTTCTTTTTCTTCTGCTACTTCGTCCTCAAACTCTATCGTTTCTCTTTGTATGATATTGTTTTTTTTCATGGAACTTGTTGTGCCTTTCTTTTCTTTCTTGATATCTTCGTACTTCTTAGTAATCTTCTTTAGTGGATCCAAAGGAGTACGTGCTATTTTGACCGTGGATGATAGATCAGCAGAAACCTTGAAACTTCCTGTTCCTTGGTTAACTTCTTTTATGCTGATCTTCTTGTTATCTCTTGGGTTGATTAGAACCTTGTAGTCGCTGTTGTCTTTGAGGTTGACAATTTGAAAGCAATCGCCATTACTTGAATCATAGCTTAAACAGTATTTTCCTGCTGGCACATCTCCATCAACATTAGAAACCATATACGATGAACTTTCAGGGATGAAGTTGTATTCACATAAGATTCCTGTGCTAGTTTGCTCAGCATCTTCGGTGGATCTATAGAAAATTTTAGTTCCTTGTGAAAGACTGAACAAGCATACTAGAATAAGTGCAAATTGTTTTTGTAGCTTCATTATGAGTAATGTCTGTAATGGGTACTATGGGGTTTCAATTAATGTTATTTTGCTTTTCTGGGGGGAGGACATGAACACCAAGAAAAGTGTCGGCAAAACAGTGAAGCTTTTTTAATGCCAGTGGTCCTTTAGTAAGAAACGTGACCACCATATTTGTCACGTGATATAGACACAAAATATAAACAAATTATACATTTTTGTTGTTTTTAGCTTCAACAGGTTTAAAAAAGTTTACATATAAGAAGTTTTTTCATAATTTTTCTTTCTGTTTTAAAATATTAAAAACTGGAGAGATGTAAACAATGCGAGTTTCGTTACATTTGTTTTGTGAGACACCTACTACTGGACATTTTTAACAAATACCCTTTAATTAGCGCTTTGCTGAAGATAACATCAAAAGCTGCTTTATTTCAATGATTCAAAAAAAAAAATAAATGAATATTTATATAACTTACAATCCAGCTGTGAAACAGCTAGTTTAAATATATATAGCAAGATTAACCTTCAAGTTTAATAAAACCAAAAAAGAATTAACCTTTATATTTAAAGAAATGTAAAGTATTAATTAAAAAATTTCTGTATTATTAATTTTTGGAAAATCTCTATGTACTATAATTGTGTAATTTTCTTAAATTGTTTTGTAATATGTTTTTTATTTTATCGAGAAGCGTTAGTATAAAAAAATGAAACCAAACTAAAGAAAGAATGATTTTATTTTAATTAGCAGATCGATTATTTGAACTTCTTACCGAACATGATCATTTGTAATTGATCGTATAAGGAGATAACACCGGCACCGGCAACACCTCTTAAGATGTTAGCACCACAACCCTTGAATAAGGTAGCGACACCTTCAGCGGCAACGACCTTTTGCATACAGTCGAAGGCACCAGCGTATTTGACGGCTTGACCGGAAGTCATCATCATTCTTCTTCTAACGGTATCTAATGGGTAAGAAGCGGTAGAAGCACCGGTGGTAACAACCCAACCTAATAAGAAGGAGGCCCAGAAGGAACCTTCCAAAGAACCGGTTAAGACAACTGGCTTTAAGGAATCATATAAACCGAAGTATAAACCTCTGTAAACAACAATACCAACAACAGATGGTAAGAAACCTCTGTATAGACCGGCGAAACCATCGGAAGCGATGGTTTTCTTGTAAACATCAACTAAACCGTTGAATTGTCTTTCACCACCCTTCTTAGCGGACTTGGAGTCAGCAGCTAATCTAGTTCTGGCGTAATCTAAAGAGTAAACGAATAATAAGGAGAAACCACCAGCTAGACCACCAGCAGCTAAGTTACCAGCAAACCATTTAGCGTAAGATTCTTCCTTCTTGAAGTTGAACATAACTTTAATCTTGTCCTTGAAGGCAAAGTTTAAAGCTTGGGTTGGGAAGTATCTGATAACGTTAGCAGTGTTACCTCTCCAGAAAGAAGCAATACCTTCTTCTCTGGCAGTTCTTTGGAAACATTCAGCGATACCGGTGTACTTCTTGTCCAAAGTACCTTGCTTGATCATTTCATCTTGGTTTTGGATTAATAATTTAACTCTTTCAATTGGAGCAGCAGCAGTCTTGGCAACAGCGGCGGAGACACCACCCATTAAGAAATCGATTAAGAAGTTAGATTCAGCCATTTTTATAAGTGTGAAGTTTATTCTTAGATGGTTTTTATTATGCTATTTTTTTTGTATAAACAATCAAAAACATAACAAAAATTTAAACACAGACAGAAAATACAAACACTAATCAGTTTAAATAAAATCTTTGTCGACAACGAATCAAAGCTGCTATTAGAAAAAAATAAATCTCACAGAAAATTTTTTTTTTCAGAGAAAATTTTTTTCTTGCTTTTTTTTTTTTTTTTTTTTCACTGGTCAAAATCCAAAAGTGAACCACCAAAACAAATAACAATTTTTTTTTTAGTGAATATTTTAGCTAGCGATAAATCCTCACACAGTTAAAAAGAAGACTTCTGCTGGGGGATGTGGGCTATGTAAATCCGAATATGCAAAAACATAAATAGATAAGAAGTTGATTAAGAGTATTTCGTACAAGGAAGACAGAGCTATCCCTTTCTTTTTTTTATATTTTAACAAATATATAAAAGCATGCCTATTGGTTTATCAGGAGTATCACAATCTGCGTTTTCTAACTACACTAATAGACGTATAGGTTTTTCAAAGAGTTAATAATAGTATTTCTGGCCAATCAAATTGCTCATTTTTTTTTTTTGAAGTATAGAAAAAGAGTACGCTTCAATTTTCTTTTAGCAATGAGACTAAACTCCGAAAAAGTTACCGTGGTCACGTTTTTGTTTTTTTCGGACCATGCTTGGTCACATGCTCGTTTTTAATCAAAAGGGACCATCACCCAAGGGATGACTACTACAAGCTTGCCTATTAACATATATATATTTTACTGAGACAGATCAATTTTGAAAAGAAGATATATTACCGTTAGAACCTCCTTCATAACTTTGTGCTTTTGTTAAGACAACGCTTCAATCGTTTTGTTTTTCACTATATTCAATTCCTCTTCTTTACTGAAGTCCTGTCTCCAGTTGCAAATAGGACACTTCAGTTGCTTCCCCCAGTAGATCGGTATAACTGGAATAAAAAATATTGTTATAAATTCTTTTCTCTTTATTGGTTCAACAGCCAAGTTTTTACAGTTCGGACAGTAAAAGCAGTGGTCATTACAGATGGATGGTTTTTTGTTGACTTCTTTGACCGAAGGCAACACGCTCGTGTCTTTTACTTCGTAATGTGAGTCAAAGTCTTGTTTTCCAAATAGTATAAAGAAGGACATTGTTGGGTGTTTTCTTTAGGGTATATTTATGGGGGATGACTATACTTTTACACTGTTTTTGATTAACAAAGTGGAAGATAAGGTATCTCATTATTATTTTTAAAGGGTAATTTAGGCGACGTTCATCAGGCAGGGGTGCATTGGTCATTTTTTTTTTTTCTTTTACGAAGGAACAAGAAAGAGTGGATAATGTGTGTTAGATCGGACATAAGACGCTACCCATCTGCTAATCTCCGACTGTAGCATTTTTCTTAAAAGAAACACAAGCTACTAATGCTTTCAAGAGTAGCTATACTAGCTAAGAGATAAGCAGCTGGCAAACAAATAGAAAGAATATGCAAGGTATCCCTAAAATAACCACCAAAAGCTGAAGACACTTTGTTCAACCTGTATATATCTCACAACCCTTATGACCAATATGGCTATTTCTCTGATGCCAAACAATCCTTCTTTTATCCAAAGGTGCTTTATCTAATCATAATCATCATCTTATAAATGTATCAAACTCAAAAAACGGTTGGTTGGGGGATTCACTTACTAGCTGCACTGCCTTGATGAGAAATTTACAGGAAGGCTTATCTACATCTATAGTACAATCATTCATACGATTTGTTTTTTTTTTTTGGCTCAAAAAAATTGCGCTTACCTTATTGAAGGGGAGGAGGTTTAAAAAAAAAAAAAAAAAAAAAAAAAGTGTTTTGCGTGGCTTAAAAATTGTAGCGGTTAGGTGCTGATTGAGGACAAGAAGTACATATGTTTTTCAATAGCGTAAACAGTCATGTTTCCAGGTGTAGAACACATTATCAACAAAGATGTATCCTCATTGCTTCATTAGAAAAACTCGTGGCCAAGAATAAAAAATAAATTAGCGTATCCATTAAAACATGTGAGCTGACCACATCAGGTTTGCTTTCTTTTCATTATCCAACTTTTGAAAAGGGAAACATTGCTGTTTTTTGAAAAGTATCGCCGCAATTCCAAGAACAATAGATAAAACCAAGATTTACTGGAAATATCAAAAAATTGTATCTTTTTCTTGCACTGTTTTCTTCTCGCCTTTTTTTTTTTTCTTGAAAAAAAATTTGATATATTAAAAATCGGGTCTTTTTTTTCCTTCTTCAATATTTAAATTGAATCTATCAACTCCTTGACATTTCTGTGTCTAGAGTAATGTATGATTATATTTATATTGATTATATTTTTTCAATGCATACTTTATCTAATCGTCACTGTGAGCTCTTCTTTTTTTTTTTGTTTTTCTTTATCGGTTTAATATAAAAAAATGATAGATTGCTTGGTTTTCAATCTAGAGTATATAAGTCTCGCATTATAATCTATTTAAAATAAGAAAAGTCGAGAATTTAAAAAGATGTATTTATAAGTTTACCAAAAAGAAATTCTTAATATAGAAAGAATTAATACACTCGTTACTAGACCCCAATCAACATCTTACAATTTTGATAAAGATAGAGTCTTCATCTCTAAAACAATAATTGATTACATTAATCACATTTTTAAATTGTTTTATTCCTACTTAAAACAAAAAAAATGTTTTCTCCTGCAAACGACCCAGTTTATTTGAACTTATCGAAGAGTATCGATAAATCCAATCCAGAAAACATATTTTCACCAATAGCATTTTCATCTGAAGACCTTCGCAGCTATGTCTTCAATAAAAATGACATCGTTGACATCAGCAAAGGTGATATTAGCAACATTTCTAGAGATACCTCACCTATCTTCATTACCCAAGACTGGGAAAACCAAGAGAGAGGTTCTTACATGAAAAATGATGCTTTTAAGTCTTTGTACGAAAAGAACTCAATTATTAGCAGTGGCGGATCGACTGTTATGAACAGTGAAGAATCTCTTGATGATCTTTTGAGTTACCACTTTAATTCTGACAACAACTATTCCTTGGACGACTTTGCTGGAAATGCCTCATCAAGCAACTTAAACCTAACGACAGAACAAACACCAGTCAACGTTGACTCTGCAACAGCAAATGTTGCGCCTTCTGACCTTTTGGCACACAGCATCTTAAAGCCCCAGGAAAGCATAAAAGTTTATTCCCCAAAGTCAAAGAGCATATCACTAGCCGCTACTTTGGCCCAGGAGTACGAAACAAATAGCACAATGTCGTTTGATGGCGACAACTTAAACAACGCCTTAGCAAAGACAACATCAAGTATAAACAAACTACTTTTTGAAGAGAACAAAGTAACAAAGACGAAGGCCTCGACCAAACTGAAAAAAAGCAAAAAGAAAATAACGGAAAATACCCAAGATGCAGAGACTATTAGGGTACAGAAGGTTTTCAATACCAAGGGCAAGTCGATCTCCGACTCAAGGCTGTCCACTGAGTCCTTGAGACAAAGTTTCCAACTGTCTTCTGCAACAGCAGCAAACAAGCTTGAGGAGTTCATAGAAAACCTATTGGTAGAGCACTGCAATTTCCAGCTAGGCTACCGCACATGGGTCAGGGACACTGACAAAGACGAGCGAGACGATATTTTGAATGTTCTGGAGTTCCAGCTGAACAAGAACATGGACTACCTGTACGAAATCACTGGACTGGACAAGACGCTGGAAAAGCGAAGCATTGAAACAATCGTCAGAAAGTGCACCTATGCCAAGCAGCAGTCTAGACTGAGAAAGGAAAGAAGAAAGGCTGCACAAACGAAATCAAAGCACACAGACAGCCTTTGACAGATCCCTTTGCTAATTATTACACACAGGCCCACGCACCGATGTAAGCATAGACTTTATAAAATATAACAATAATAAAAAACAATCAAGTAATAGGTGTCTTTTCAATTCAATCTTCAATAAATAATAGATGTAATTTCTTTTTCATTACCTTTTTATCCACGTTTTCATTAGTAGCCGCTTGAATTCTCACATGGCACTGTTTTTTCCCCCCCTCTTGTTCTTATCAGGAACTGCTTCCAAAGTGGATGAATTGTGTATTAAAAGCGAAGTCATTTGTGTTTTTTTGACAAGCGCTCTTCAGCGCGATTCGCGATGCTCTCTTTTGCTCTATGGTCGTCCGGATTGGGAAATATATAAACAAATTGATGATATTGGTATCATTTTTGTTCCCCCCTATAAGTGGGTGCTTGCACGTGGTCAGCAGCCTTTTCAAACATTTACAAAACATCTGTAATCAACAGAGGTCAAAGAAAAAAAGAAAAAAAACGCAAACCATCTGAAAAAAAGGGCTTTTTTCTTGTTACTTAGAAAACCGCGCACTAGCCCATGCTGTTCCAAAGAGTAGACAAACCTAGAATTTTGTCTGTGTTTTAACAAGTAGACAAGACAAAGTTGTCTATCCTGGAAAGAAAGTGTTTACAAGTGCACTACCCATTTGAGATGCCTTTAAACATCAAGGATTATCGTGTTTATTAATTATCCGAAAAAAAAAAAAAAAAGGAGAAGAGCAATTACAAGTATAATTAATTCAAATAATTAGCACTGTTTCAAGAAATTTCGTAGTGTTGAAACAGGGTTTGGCTGTCAGTGGACAAAGATATCAGCCAA
Source organism: Hanseniaspora clermontiae (assembly GCA_030567235.1). NCBI lineage: Eukaryota > Fungi > Ascomycota > Saccharomycetes > Saccharomycodales > Saccharomycodaceae > Hanseniaspora > Hanseniaspora clermontiae. Next base: position 52,626 of record JAJLRV010000125.1, on the reverse strand, counting down.
TTGTTTTAGTCTGGGCCCATTTCGGCTTTTTTTCATGGTAAATGCTAAAAATAATAAAAAAAAAGTAGTCCTTCCAAAAAAAAAAAAATTGAACTGCTTAATAGATCTTGTGGTAGGTCCATTATCTTTAAGACTTGAAGTCAGCGTTTGATGACTATACACATGCCTAATGAGGATGATGCCGATTAATTAGAAAATTCACTGCCAGAGTACTACTAAATGAAAACATTCGCTACAAAACATGTGCAATATCCGGATATTGAAACTAGCCTAAAAAAGTTATCGAAAGACTCATAGGAACTCTTTCTCACCACGCCATACCAATCCTCCTAGCGTGATTTTTTTTTTTTGTGTGTCCACACTAAGCATTAGATCCGATTTGTAGCGTGTGTTTTTTTATTCCGAAAAAAACGTAATTCCTCTAAAAAAAAAAATGAGAACAAGCAATTGGAACACCAAGCTGAAAGTTCCCAAAACCAGAAAATACGTAATCTAAAAAAGGAAAAATACTTGAAACTTTGGTGAAAGTTGGTATTTTTTTGCTGCAAAAACCGCATCGATAACTTTAGAAACTAGCACAAAATTTCAATAAAGATTATGAAGTTGCGTTTTTGATTCATATCAAGAGTTTTTATTTTAATATTGTTCTTTTTTTCTTTTTTTTTTTGGTATTTTCAAGATTATATATAAAGTGTTGATCAACTTATATTGTTGAACAACTTGGAGTTTGAAAATTTTTTTTACTTTTTCTGTATCTCTTTTATCCCTTAAAAAAAAAAAAAGAATGGGGAGAAGACCAAACAAAAAAAGATTTTAATTAAATTTTTTTTATCTCTAGATTCATAAGCAAGATAAATAATACTACTAAAGTACCAACACTTGAAACTAGTTCTTATAACTTCTCATATAACTATATTTGAACCTTTTACTCTAAGAACTTACTTTTTAAAAAAAGAAAAAACATAAATCTACAAAATTAAAACCCAATATACACATATAAATAAATAAAAATGGCTGATAGATTATTAAACATTGCTGAGCAATTACATCAAAAGAAAGCTAACGGATTTGTTGGTTCCTTGGAAGCTTCCAAGTCTCCTATTATGGGTACCACCAACTCCTCTGTCATTGAGGGTGAAGTTGATCCTTCCAAGAAACCATTAAGAGTTTCCGTCATTGGTGGTGGTAACTGGGGTACCACCATTGCCAAGGTTGTTTCTGAATCTGCTTTGGAATATCCAACTCTATTTGATATCAATGTCAGATGGTGGGTTCACGAAGAAGATGTTATTTATAAAGGTGAAGACCATCCTGCTAAAATCTCCTATATCTTAAACAACTTCCACGAAAATGTTAAGTACTTGCCTGGTGTCAGATTACCAGACAACTTGCACGCCACCGGAAATATGTTTGAAGCCATTGAAGATTGTGATATTCTAGTCTTCAATGTTCCCCACCAATTCTTGGGCTCCATCATCAGTGCCCACATTACTCCTATCCTGAAAGAAAAGTCTGAACAAATGGGTAAAGAGGCTTCCTTCAGAGGTGATGTTGTTGCTAGACACTGTATTGCTATTTCCTGTCTAAAGGGTTTCCACATCAACTTGGAGGATCCAAAGGACTTGAAAATCCAATTGTTATCCGACTTCATTGACGATAAGCTAAATATCCCAACTGGTTCTTTGTCCGGTGCCAACCTAGCTTCTGAAGTTGCCAAGGAGAACTTCTCTGAAACCACCATCTCCTTCCCTCCAAGATTCGTTACTGACAAGGACCATATTTCTGTCCAGTGTAACTCCATTGCCCATCCTCACGATCCAAAGATCTTAAAGACTCTATTCCACAGACCATACTTCCACGTCAGAGTCATTGATGATGTTGCCGGTGTCAGTGTTGCTGGTGCCTTGAAGAATATTGTTGCTTTGGCCTGTGGGTTCGTCAAGGGTCTTGGTTGGGGTGACAATGCCGCTGCTGCTATCCAAAGAATCGGGCTACAAGAAATCACCAAGTTCGGTATCAAATATTTCCCGGAATCCAAGATGGAAACCTACTATGTCGAATCAGCCGGTGTTGCTGACTTGATCACCACCTGTAACGGTGGTAGAAACGTCAAGGTTGGTAAGAGATACGCTGAAATGTTCCTAGAAGGGAACAGAGAAATCAATATCGGAGAATTAGAAAATGAAGTTTTGAACGGCCAATCTGCCCAAGGTATAATCACTTGTGAAGAAGTCAATCAATGGTTGGAGTTCAAGAATGAAAGAGAAGAGTTCCCATTGTTCTCTTGTGTCTACAAGTGTTTGTTTGAAAAGGCTGATCTAACTGAAATCCCATCCATGTTAGACACCGAATAAACAACAGAGCACAAATGAATCAACCCTGAAAAACAAAAACCTAGGAACACATAAAACTAAATCATGATGGCTAAAACACATTTATTTCAAATAATAATTAACAATACACCCAATATATATATGTGCTATCAATTGATTGTCAAAAAAATATCTAATTTTATTTTTTGTTGGACATGTTTTTTATTGTTATTTTAATTACATAAACATTATATAAACTTTTTTAATGCTTGTAATAGACTTAATTGTAAGCAGCATCAACCTCCTTTTGAACAGCAGCCAAGATTTTCTTTCTTTGCAGCTTTTGGGCAGAGGTGACGAAGCCTGAATCTGGGGTCCACTCGCCGTCGAATAAAACAACATTCAAGATCAACTCGATACCAGCCAATCCTTGGGATTTACCAGTCTTCAACAGTTCTTGCAGAATGACATCAGTCAGCTTAGAATCGTGCAGGACGTTGTGTAACTCGTCTTCCTCCTTGATCAAACCCAACTCAATGGCCTTTTCGGCACACTTCTTGTGGTTTGGAACAGCAATACCAACTGGCTTGACTTTGGTTTGGTCAGCATAAACACATATATTGTCAATGTAGGAATTAGATCTGTAAATGGATTCCAGCTTTTCCAAGGCAATGTACTCACCATTCATGGTCTTGACCAAGTTCTTTTTTCTATCAATGATCTTCAATTGACCGGTTGGGGTCCAGCAACCAATGTCACCGGTCATGAACCATCTTTCATTGGTATCAGGGTCAACAAACAAGGCGGCTTTGGTTTCCTCGTCGTTCTGGTAATATTCCTCCAAGACAGTATTACCATTGATCCATACCTCACCCTGGTCGTTCTTGGCAAAGTAGCCCAGCTCTTCAGCATCAACTAGCTTCACCTTGATGGCACCGGTTAGTTGACCACAGACATCGAACTCAAAGGAGTTAGGAGAAAGAATGGCTGTGTTTGCAACTGTTTCAGTCAAACCATACCCAATCAGCATAGGACCGATCAATGTAGTAATGAATTCTTGGGCATCGTGGGATAGTGGGGAACCACCATTCAACATCAATCTGATGTTCCCACCAGTGGCTTGCTTGACCTTCTTGAATATAACATTAGATATGATGCCTGGGAGGATAGGAATCTTGTATTTGTCACATTTTACCTTGGTGTGGTAAGCAGCCCAGAATATCTTTTGAGTCAAGGAAGGTAGTTGAGAAATTTGACCCAGAATACCTTTTCTGACTTGCTCCCAAACAGCTGGAACACCAACCATGATTGTTGGCTTGAAAGCCTTCATATCACCTTCACACTTTCTGACTGATGCATCGGATAAGGTCTTGACGCTTGCATAACCAAGGATACCACCCCAGTAGAAGGTGATCAATTCAAAGGCTAGCTCGAAAATGTGGGCTAAAGGCAAAAATGCAATGATTCTATCAGCTTCATTGACAGTTGATCTGTCAATGACGTTAGAAATACCACCTAGACCAGCAACAATGTTCTTGTGAGATAAAACTACACCCTTTGGCTCACCGGTAGAACCAGATGTATACATTATACAGGAGATGTCATCGGCAGTTGGTGGGTGGACGTCCAGCTCGTCTTTGGCATTCATACCCAAAGCAATGACCTCATCCATGCTGATGATCTTGATGTCTGGTCTTGCTTCCTTGATCTTTTCAACAGCATCAAAGGCGTTTTTGTAGATCTTCCCGTTCTGTCTTTTGTCTTCAGAGTCGATCTTTTCGCTGTAGACAATGTACTTGATGCTATCACATTGCTTGACAGGGACTAGAAGCTTGCTTAACAAGGCATTATCGGTAAAGATTAACTTAGAGCTGGTTTGCTTGATGGAATGGATTAGACCTGATTCACCTAAAGTATCATAAGCGGTGGCAACAGTCAAAGCCTGGGATTGGGCAGCTAGGAAAGTCTTCATCCACTTTTCGGAAGTGGAGGCAAAAATGTGGACTTTGTCATCACTGTGTGGCTTTAAACCCAACTTAATCAAACCCTTACCGTAGTTGGTAAATACTTCTAGCAACTCATGGCCCTTTTCGTACTTGTAGTCCCCTAGCTCATAAAATTGCCAGGTCTTTTTGGTTTCAACATCTTTCCCGTTGATTTTCTTGATCAAGGTCTTTTCTTCATCGTGGACATCAATCAACTTTCTGTAACCAATAACGTCCTTGTTCTTGGTTTTCTCCAAACACTCGATAATGTACTCATATACTGTGTTACAGTTCAAGTTAGATGGTCTATCTAGAACTTTTTTATTGTGTTCGTAGTAGATGTGGCTGTTGACTCTTTCAGCAGTTTCACCTGGTTTTTTTGGATCACCTAAAGGAACATTAACTAATCTGGCCATATTCAATGATATTATATTGGTTTGTTTTTTTTATAACTTCTTTTTAAAGGAAAATAATTCAAATTGTACTTTCTTTAGAATAGTAACGTTAGACAATTAGAAGTTATGACGGTGGTTTTTTTTTCTTTTTTTCGGGAAGCTTAAAAACACTGAAATTACACAAGTATTTTTTTTTTTTTTTTTTAATTCGCTTTTTTTTTTTCCAGGGAGTCCTTCCTTTTTTAAAAAATTATATGGTAATGTTTGGTAGTTGCTATAGCTATAAAGATCCTACCGGAGAATTAATTAGAGAACAGATGTAAGGCTGCTTATTTTTGTTTTTATGGGGTAAATGCTTTCTTCTTGGTAATAGCAAGGAAATACGTTATCTGTGATCTGAATGGGGGCTTATGTCCGTCCGTGTGTATCTTTACGTAATATGGAATATATGGGTTATACATCAAGATGAAGCCTTTCTTTTTTTTTTTTTGTTCTCAGTAGAGAAAATCTTTTGAAAATTACTGTAGGCTACGGCTAATGAGTACTTGAATGTGTTTATATACGATTTAGCTATCAGTTCACCCCTTACACCCATTGATGAAAATGTCTGTGATTGGAAGTGATTAGACTTTATTAATAAAAAATTGTTGATAGTTTTTTTTCCCCTCACGCATGTCACGCGTGGTGGAATTATCTTATCTCTGTGCCACCAAAAATACAAAAGGTAAGGAAATGCACACACTGGCGAAAGAAAGAAAAAAAAAAAAAAACAAGGGGGTTGTAAACAATGTTCTCCGTCTTTGAAATATGACCACTGTTTCTGCCATCTTCTGAGTGATCTCATCTACCCAGTTTTGATGATGTAGGGGAATACTGCAAAAATATTGATAACATGTTACTAGAACTATCACATGGAGAGAGTCTATGTGGATCACGTGGAGCACGTGGATCAAGTTATTGTGTGGCTTGGTAGTGTTTTATCGGACTTTGGTAATAGGAGCGCTTGCTCTCTTTTCTGTGTCCAAAGTCCGACAATTCCTTGCAAGACCACCATTTTGTCACAACAAAAAAGTTTACCTCCATTTATGTTTTTTTTTTGTATATTTTCTAAGTTTTTGTTACTGTGATAAGTGTATAATAAAGTTAACTTCCTAACTTCCCATAATCGTCTAAGCCGAATAATAGCTATACACTCGTACAAGATGTGGATCCCATTTGTAAGCTCACCCAAACCTATCGACAACCAAAAGCATGCTCCAGACAGACAATCCAGAAAGCTTTGCTGGGAAAAGAGAGATGATTTCTTCAAGTGTCTAGATAAGATCAATATCTTGAACTCATTGGATCCTAAAAACGCCAAGACTGTGAAGGACAACTGCTCAGCTGAAAAGGCTGAGTTTGAATTCAACTGTGCCACCTCGTGGATTGATTACTTTCAAGAAAAAAGAGTTGCTGAGTATAAAAGACAAATGGTTATTAAAGAGTCCAATGAGTCTTTGAAATAAAAGCAGATATGCCAAACACATGTAAATAAAAATATTTTTGAGTCCATATAACGAATATGAACGTTATTGTTTGTTTTTTTGTTGTTTTTTTTGCTGTTTTCAATGGATAAGTTTGAACGAATACTATATATAAAGAGACATTATAAGGGAAATTAATGTTTTTTAAAAAAAAAAATCTTCCTCATCAACAACAAAGACCCACCATTACTGTTCTTACAGCTGAGCAGCAAGCAAAAACGAAGTTAAATCAAATGCCAACACCCTAGATGTACAGTGAATCAAGCACGATTATACCGTTACAGTAACTGTCTTGGTCTTTATCGAAACGTCTGCGTTATGCTCATGGTGTTCTCTCTTTGACTTGGAATCACCGCCACCGCTTCCGGCCTTGAAGACATTAATGACTGCTTTTTTGTAGTTTTTAGCTGTGACAACACAGAAGTTGGATTCTGCACCATTAGGACCATTGGCCATGTTCAAATCCACCTCTGAAGGGTCAATGGAGCATGGCAAGCCTTCACAGTCGCCAACGGAGCAGGTGATGCTGAGGCCAAAGCTAGGTTTTTTGTTCTTGTAAGGCGACGAGTCTTCGAAGTATACAGGATTCCACCCAATCTTCACAAAAGTGTTGCCGCCGTCGTCCATGTTGGCACCTGCAACGTATGGCGACCAGTTCCCCCATGGGTTGGCTGTCGACCCCCAAACACATCCATCGGAGGTTGATACACCAGGCGGGTTGACGTAGTAGTGGGCAGCGGTTTTGGCCCAGTACTCGGTTCCTGGAACAGCCAGCACTTGGGATGACCCCGAGCTCACATCGGTTGGAATCAGCATCTCCTCGTTTCCTGGCAGAACTGTTTGGCAAAAGGCAACGTTGGAGTCCACTTGGTTGTTGACCGAAACTGTTCCCTTTCCGGTGTAGCAGTATCCTTTGCCCTGGTTTGTCAATTGGATTTCACCACTGCTGCTGCAGTAGATACCGCCTTTCATAGAGGAAGGGTATCCTTCGTAGCTTGTGACTGATGAGTCAAACTGTGCCATCAGCATCCCTGGCTCGCAAGCATAAGGGCACCACGAGTCGTATTCGCACACTTGGTCGCTGTGCATTGCATAGCCCTTGTTCAATCCGGACATGCCAACTGCCACAACACCAGCACCATTAGAAATAAAGTCACAACTGCCAGAAGATGACCTCTTAAACAAGTTGGACAAAGTTTTGCCCTCAATCGTCATTTTTCCTTTGAGTTGCTCCTTTCCAGCAGCCTTCAGGTGTTCGTAGTCGTTAGGAGCGTATTTTTCTTCGCTCGTGTCACGCTTGCCCATGTTGCCTGTCAAGTCGCTCAACCCGATACAGCTAGTGTTTTCTATGGTAAAAAGTAAAATAATTAAAAAAGTTTGCATCATTTTCGGAGTTTTCTGTTTTAAACAAGCAGTATATTGATGGTTTGCTGTTTGTTTCTTTTTCAGCTTTAAAATTGCATTAAAAAAAAAATTACGATGATGTGCATAAAGAAATGAAAAGAAAATGTTGTTGCAAACAGCATAGTTTTGCCACAGCAAAGACAAGCTATTATATATAAGAAGCTAAACACTGGTGCGGTTCTGTGTTTAAAAATTGCATGGCAAAATATCCAAGGTACAGTTTCTTAAACAAACCATGGTGTTTTACCCTTAAAAATTGTATTTTTTGTTGGGTTGTATAGCTTCTCCCTTAAAAAACTGGGTTTAATTGTCTCTTTTATCAATTCACCATTGGCCAGAGTAATTATGATTTTTTTTTTTTTTTTTGCTGGGCCTGTAGAGCAGTTCTAGACCATCGGCACTGGAATACTTTCGTCAAATACGGTTAGTCCCAACAATATCTTGCAACTTCCAATGTGATGCTTATGGTCTTTGAAACAGAAAAAAAAAAAAAAAAGTTATAAAAGATGTTGGTCATCCTATATCGTGTAAATTATACATTTTGGGAGATTCTTAATCATTTAATACGTAGCCCTTTGCATACATATCGTTCCCTTTTACAACCACAATAAGGGATTAAACACCTTGAAAATAACTACTCAAATTTGCCACAAAATGGGTCACTGCGTATATTGACCCCCAAGTTTAGTGAGTAAACGAAGAAGGAAGGTGCATATTTCCTACCATGGAATACTTTGAGATGAATTCTTTCAAACTTCTTAAACAAACATGGGCGTAACAGCGAGGCTAGATATAATTAAAAAAAACAGCCATTATAGGGGGGGAAAAAATAGTGTGTGTAAAGTTTCCCGATGTACAAAAAAGAAAAGAAAAAAAAAAAAAAAAAGAAACCTCTCCAATAGAAGTGACTAAGTGAACATTATGTTTGTTTTACTATATAAGTTTGTGTATATATAAACCAAAGTAAAACTTACATAAAAGTTTAGGAATTAGCATATTATATCCAACAAATATAATATTTTTCTTTATTTCAGTTACCCACACCAAGAAAGTAAATACAAAAAAACCAGGATGGGGTTCTCCAGTAAAGAAATTAGAATAGCGTTGTTGCTAGTTCTAGATATAGTCTTTTTCTTCTTAGAACTTATTGTAGGTTACTCTGTTCATTCATTGGCATTGATTGCAGACTCTTTCCACATGTTAAATGACATTATATCGCTCATAATTGCTTTGTGGGCTGTCAATGTATCGCAAACACAGAAACCAGATGCCAACTATACTTACGGTTGGAAGAGAGCTGAGATCTTAGGTGCTTTGGTCAACGCCATTTTTTTAATTGCCCTTTGTGTATCCATATTTATAGAAGCCATTCAGAGATTCTTTGAACCACAAGAAATTGGTAATCCAAAGCTTGTGTTGGTTGTTGGTGTTGCTGGTCTAATTTCCAACTTTGTTGGTTTGATCTTGTTCCATGAACATGGTCACGGCCACTCCCACTCACATGGTGGAAGCTCATCAAGTCACCATTCAGATCACATGGAAGATTTTGAAACACACGGCCATGGTCACTCTCACGCAAGTATCACCATAAATGACTTGATGCCAGATACCATTGTGCAAAGAGCTAGTGAAGCTTTGAGCCCAAGAGCATCAATGCTAGCAGAAACTATGCCATTGGTTGCAAAAGATCATGCTGCTGATTACGGAAGCCACGAGTCAAGTCACAGCCACTCTCATGGACACGATGATAGTCATCTGGAAGAAGGCCATGAACAAGTTGCCCAAAAGTCTACAGGTAGTTTGAACATGCACGGTGTATTCTTACACGTATTAGGTGATGCACTGGGTAATGTTGGTGTTATTTTAAGTGGTATTTTTATTTGGAAGACTGATTACTCTTGGAGATTCTACTCCGATCCAGTTGTTTCTTTGTTCATTACTGTGATCATCTGTGCTTCTGCCATACCTCTTTCTACAAAAGCATGTAAGATTTTGCTACAAGCAACTCCTGAAGATATAAATGCTGATTTGGTAAAGGCCCAGATCTTAAAAATCAAAGGTGTTTACTCCGTTCACGATTTTCACATCTGGAACTTAGATGAATCATTCAGTATTGCATCCTTACACGTTGAGATTAAGTGCTCTCCAGATGAATACATGATCATTGCCAAAAAGATAAGAAATATATTCCACAAATTCAACATTCACTCGGCAACAGTCCAGCCTGAATTTATTGAAGACTCTGCTTTTGAAACCACAAACAAGCTGAGATTCTCAAGAATGGCGGGCGGCGGTGTCAGCTACGAAGAAGATTCAGTTAGAAGCGATGTTAACAATACTGCCGGTGCGGACAGTGCTGCGATCAGTCAAGATAACAGAAAAAACAAAAAACAAAGCTTAACAGGCGAATACGGAGTTACTGCTTCGGATACGGGGTGTATAGTTGACGAAGCTGCTAATTGCAATGCCGATTCTTGTTTAAACTAAATGAAAGTGCATTGGCATCATTTATATAAAACACATCAATTCTTTTCCATTTAATAAGAAAGGGGATTTATTTGTTTTGTTTTTTTGAAATCAAAATTAGTCACGTGTATCTGATTATCAGTTTTTTTTTTTTTTTTCTTTGTCATGTGGTCAAATACTGTTCAGCCACACAAATCAGCAGCACCAAAGAAGTTCCACTAGCATCCATGAACACTTACCATAATAAAATCTTTGAATTGTTAAGCCACAATGTTAGATGAACATGGGTACATTTTTTGGGTTTTCGACATGGGCTCTAAAATAAATCACACCCGAAATAACTTCCATGGCATTTTGTATTATTGATATTCTTCGGTTAACAAGCTGGTTATTTCTTATCTCTAAAATCACGCACATTAAGTTTTAACAAGAGGGAAACACAAAAAAAAATAAAAATAAAAAACCCCTAAACACTAAAAAGTCAGTTATTTTTTTTTTATCTATAAAGAACGCATCGTTATTTAAACACGAGCTTGCTTTTGTTCTTTTTGTATCTTTTGTTTTATTCTTGTTTGATCTACATTATCGTATATCATTGATTGAAAAACCAGTCCATCCTACGAATTTACTTTCAAAGTCTTAATATTCTTTGATATCAGATAACAAATAATCTAATTCAATTTTGTGAGATACTTATTAAAGCTTCAAACTTATAATAAAACCCCAAGCCAAAAAAAAAAAAATGTCTTCTATTACCGAAATTCCTACTGCCATTGAAGTTGCTTCTAACGAACACTTGCACTTCAAAGTCATTGATCATTTGTACACATATCCATTAGTCCAACAAACCGATGCATTTGTTTCCAAGTTTCCAGTAACCCGAATTGCTGCCGCCAATGCCAAGCCAATCTTGGAAAGCAAAGTTGTCTCTGCTCCATTGAACTTGATCAAGCCAGTTTCCAATGTTGTTGACAATCTGGCTGTCAAATCCCTAGTAGCTCTGGAAAAATTTATTCCAAGTCTAAAGACCAAGACCTACCAAAGATTAGGTGAGGAGTTCATGATGCCATACAACTTCACCAAGAGCACCATCAACAAAGGTGTTTCTGAGTTCACTGACTTCACGACTACCTACGCTTACGACCCAGTACACAACAATGTTGTCAAGTTCAGAAAATTCTACAACGAAAAAGTCTACGACACAAAAGGTAAGCCATTGATCAGAGGCTCTTTGGACTCCGTTGTTGCTCCAATAAACAAGAAGATCGAAGAGGTTATCAAGTCATACTTACCAGATGGAGCAGAAGTATCCCATGATGGCTTCTCCAGCGAGATTGACAGATCCTTTGCTTTATTGAATAACGCAGTTTACAGAGCTGTTCCAGTCACTGAGAAAAAGGCCACTGATGTTGTCATGGCACCATGCAACTACACTTCTCACGTTATTGATATCTTCAACGCAAACTTGGACAAGGAAGAGAGCTTGTCTATCAAAAACTCATTCAATGCTACCAAAACCTCAGTTGTTGAGATTGAACAAGAGATTGTTGCTTGTATCAAAGAACACACCCCAGCCCTTTTTAAGAAAAGTGCTACAACTCCAGCTGAAGAAGCAACTGCTTAAAGACAAGATCTTGATTGCAATCTATCTGTGAAAAAGTAAAAAAAGGAGAATTAAAACAAATCATTGTTACAGGACTGACAACGATGACAAATGATAACAAAAGAAAACCACAAAATCCAAGAGAGTTGAATTAAAGAAACGATTTACAGTTTACAGAATTAAACATTTAAATACGCTCGTATTGCAGCTATCTTTCATTCTATTTTCAAGGAAACAGTGGGTTGATGTTTTTTATTTTTTGCTTTTTCTTAAACTTTAGATTATTTGGGAAACTCAAAACAAGATTTACGGAAAATTTAATTGTTGAAGTATCACTACAAGCAAATTACAGTTTAAAGAATGCGAGCTTTTTCTGACAGAAAAAAAAAACTACAAAAAAGACTTGATTTTTCACAATTTCATGTCTGTATACACTGCAAGGGTTCATTATTATTGGTACAATCTCGCCAATTCCAATATATGTTTCTTATAAACATTATTAATCCTTAGCCTCATGTGGGATCAAAAAGTACTTAATTGTTTACTTCACCAAGTCTGTTCAGTTTGCATTTGCAAAAAAAGAAGATTTTAGTTAGTTCTTTTTATATATTAACAGTTACATTGCAATCTTATTTTTTACCATATAGCAATATCAGCTTTTCAACGTCTTTTTGTTTTTTTTACTGTAGAAAACTGTAACAAAAAAACTAATTTGAGTCAAGATACAGATTTTCCCATTTAGGCGATTTTGTATTTTTGATTAACATTTTTTTTTTTTGCATCCATAGAAAAAACTAAAAAGTAGCTTTTCCAGGATATATCAAAAAAAAAATGTACTATATGTCTGTTTTCGGATATAGGCCCGGAAAAAAAACGAGTCCTTTTTTTTAACTTTTAGCTTCACATATGTACGTTTTTTTTGCATGAATTTCCTATTTGGGAATAAAATGTGCTCCTAGTGAAGGTTCCTTGCCGAATTTGATAACAAAAAATACACAAGGCAAATTTGTGGATTGAAAAAACAAAAACAGTGTTGCTCGTTCACGATCTTAACTTTTTTTTTTTTCGTATGGTGGGCAACTCTGGCACGGCCTTGTTCAACACATTTCGTTCTCTCTACTTTTCAAGAGGAAAAAAAAAGTTTCTGCTTAGAGGACTTTTTTGGTAGTACTGGATTTTTGCTTTTTCACAAATTTGTTTTTGTTTGTCAGTCTCTACTTTCAAAAAAATTCATAACTAGAAAAAACTCTCTGTGTATTGGTTATACTATATATCAAAATTGATTTTGAAGTAATAAATAAGATTAGAAAACACTAATACCACCAATCCACATCGATTAAAAAGTATGTAAGATGACCTATAGAGGTCGCTTGTTAGAGCGTAATGCCTTGTGCACCAGATGTACTGATATATTTATGGAATATTAATGTTTGAACAATAACCAAAGAATCCCCCAATGATGATAATGAAGAAAAGGATGGAGATAAAATACTAAGAATTAAAGCCCTTCTATACATGATGATATGGGATGAGACCTTATCATGAATCGATCAAGTATGTTATAGAATAGTGCCAAGAACCACTATTTTAACATCTCAAAAAGAAGACTTACTGCAGAAGCAATGATAACAGTATAAAGATAATTGTATGCTAATAAAACTTTAGAGTGTATGTTTTTCTACTTGAGTAGCAAGAAACATAATACGATTGTAATTTGTAAATGTAAAAAACATCTGTAATTAGTGAAAAGAAGAGAAACAGTTGACAGAGACATTGAGTATGCACCGAAGCCAATTACCAGCAAACTTACATTCTTTTGGCTTAATAATCATTCTAAATTTACTGCGGGCATATGATAATGATTGCATAGCAAAAGCTGGAACAGAAATACACATTGGAAAATATAATGATGTTTATTAACCTTTAGTAGGAATTGGACATGAGCATAATCAATTTGAGGAGAAAAGCATTTAATATCAACCTCCTGCCAATATTTCTTTTAGACGAGGAAATAAAAATTATTTGGGACCTTGAAGATCAGACAGTATTCAAACATAAACATTACCTGTGCAATGAGTGCAACAATCACAATAACAAAGAATAACAACATCTTTACTAACAATTAACCAACATATTATTATTATTTTTTACTACCAAAAAATACATATAAATAATGAGTTTATCATAAACAATAAAATTAAAAAACAGTGGCTCTTTTCAATGAATATCAAGTTATTGGTAGATCCTTACCAACTGAATCTGTTCCTGAACCAAAATTGTTCAGAATGAGAATCTTTGCTCCAAATGAAGTCGTTGCCAAGTCTAGATATTGGTACTTCTTAACCCAATTACACAAGGTTAAGAAAGCTAGTGGTGAAATCGTCTCCGTTAACGTCATTAACGAAGCTCACCCAACCACTGTCAAGAACTTCGGTATCTGGGTCAGATACGACTCCAGATCTGGTACTCACAACATGTACAAGGAAGTCAGATCTTTAACCAGAGCTGAAGCCGTCGAATCTTTATACCAAGACATGGCTGCTAGACACAGAGCTAGATTTAGATCTATCCACGTCTTAAAGGTTGTTGAATTAGAAAAGACCTCCGATGTCAAGAGACCAAACATCAAGCAATTCTTATCCAAGGACTTGAAGTTCCCATTACCTCACAGAATCACCAAGTCTGACAAGATCTTCTCTTACACCAAGCCATCCACTTACTACTAATTGTGTTGTTTAAAAGGAATAAAAGGTAGAGAATAAAAATTTAAATTATATACAATTTCTATTTTTTAACATCATAAACGAGTTACAGAATCAAATAAATAAACAGTTTGCAAATCTTTTTATTATTATTTCCTTCATTTCAAGTTGTCTGTGGTCAGAAAACCGTCGTTCCATGCGGATACTATTACACATTGTTACTTCAGCTAAGAAATGGCTTCACATGCATCGGAGATAAGCTTGTGTAAACACTTCCAAAGTGTGTGTGTGTTTTTTTGTTCCCATTTTTACGTGTCCTTCTATTTTTCATGGTGGTATATTTTTTTTGTTTTTTTTATTGTTGCAACGATTTGTAACTTTTGAATTTAATGAACTTCGTAATTAAAGATTAAGGGGAATTAATACTCCCCCAAAAACAATAAACAATTGATTCTTTAAACCATCTAATAATTGATTGTTATTGGAAAGTACAGAGGCTGAACAAATTATAGAAAACACCACTTTGCTATTTGTAATCGATCAAAAAAGTTATTAACTATTGTTATTGTATTTAAATATCTTTTTTTGCATACCTCCCTTTTTTTGTTTGATAAAGAAATATAGACCATCTGAGGACATAATGACTGCTGAATCATCACCACATATATCCGTAAGCACAATAAAGTTCAAATCACATGAACTTTTTGGTGAGTACATAACAAAACATGAGCTTCCAAGAAAAATATTTCACAGCTCTATCGGATTTATAACAATCTACCTATACACACAAGGTTTTGATTATACCAAGATAGCCAGTGTGCTTTCGATTGCCTTTGTTGCCATATTACTACTAGACATCATAAGACTTAACTTCCACGGATTCAATTGGCTATACTGCAAGTTTGTAGGGATGCTTATGAGACCATCTGAGATAAATAAACTAAACGGTGTTCTGTATTACATTCTGGGTCTGATATTCTGCTTTGGATTTTTTCAAAAAGACATATGTTTGATTAGCGTTATGCTGTTGAGTTGGAGTGATACTGCAGCATCCACCTTTGGTAGAAAGTACGGACATTTAACCCCTAAGATTGCTAGAAACAAGTCTTTAGCAGGCTCCCTAGCTGCCTTCATTGTCGGTGTGATAAGTGTATATTTGACTTATGGTGTTTTACTACCTGCATACCCTCAATTAAATTTAGCAGAAGACATCAAGTGGCACGCTGAAACTTCCATCTTTTCTTTAGGCCAAATCAGTTTATTAGGAGGGTTTGTAGCCAGTTTCAGTGAAGGAATAGACATTTTCAATATTGACGATAACCTGACTATTCCGGTACTATCATCTTTGTTTTTAGCTTTTGTTACTTCTTTTTGAGTTTCCCTTTGTAGGCAGGCTACCTCATATTTAGTGTTTTTTTATTATTCATGTGCTTGTTCTTTAATTCATGGATCTATCTGCATTATTTAAGTTAGAATAAGCTGATAATTCAAATCCAAATGGCGCTTTTTTTTTTTTTTTTCTTCTGTTCTTTGTTTATATGATACTTAACTTTTTCTCTTTTTGATTTTCTCTACCCAATTAGCATGACTACTTGAATCTGCATATATATATTTTAAAAAGTAAAATAGCTGTTGATTAAACGTGCATTATTCTGAGTTTGAAATGGCTGTAATTAATATTTTTTTTCCTTTGTTCGCTTATTACACGTGATTTTCCCGTGAATGGATTTATTTCTTTTTTTTTTTCTACCAAGCATAATCAGAATTGCCGCAATGGGAAAGCTTCTGGTAATTACTTCTTTCGGTAAAAAAAAATTTTTTTTCTTTCTTTTTTTATTTTTTTGCATTTTCACTAACAAATTTACTAGCAGTTTTTGGTTTTGCTCTGTTTTGCTGTGTGGTCTTGTAGGAAAATTTCTTTTTTTCTTTTTTTTTTTTTCTTCTAATAATTTTTTGCAATTTGGATTTTGTAGTATGTATCTTTTTCTCAGCTGAATTTTGTTTAATGTATATGAATTATTCTCTACTATTACTAAGAATAATACAAACCAGAACTGAAAACTTATAATTTTTCTTTGAATAATTACTTTATTATTAAATAATACTTTGTAAAACCACGAACAAATTGGAAATAGATCACTTAGAAATTCCTAATTATTCATATTCATCATTAAGTATCAATTCTGTGTTATAATTAATACCAACAATCAAAACAATAATATAGCAAAAAAACATGTCTTATATTTTAACTGAAACCCCAGCTGGTTACGCCATCTTGAAGGCCACTGACAAAAAGATTCACAAATCTTCTACCATCCTTGAAGACTTGAACACTGCTGAAAAGGTCATTTCCAACTTCAAGATTGAAGCTTTCACCAAGTTCACCACTGCTGCCAATGCTTTAGAAGAAGCCAACAGTATCATTGAAGGTAAGGTTTCTCCATTATTAGAAAACATATTAAAGGAATTAAAGGAAAAGTCTGACAAGAAAGCTAACTTGATCATTTCTGAAACCAAGCTAGCCAACTCCATCAACAAGTTAGACTTAAACTTCAAGATCATTTCTGATGCTGCCACTTTGGACATTCAAAGAGCCATCAAGGAAAACTTGCCATCCTTATTGCCAGGTTTATCTGCTAGCGACTTAGACAAGATGTCTTTAGGTTTAGCTCACTCCATTGGTAGACACAAATTGAAATTCTCTTCCGATAAAGTTGATGTTATGATCATCCAAGCCATTGCTTTATTAGATGACTTAGACAAGGAATTAAACACATATGCCATGAGATTAAAAGAATGGTACGGTTGGCATTTCCCGGAATTAGCCAAGATTGTTGTTGATTTTGTTGCTTTTGCCAGAATCGTCTACACTGTTGGTCTAAGATCCAATATTTCCGAATCTGATTTATCCACCATCTTACCGGAAGAATTAGAAGACAAGGTCAAGACCGCTGCTGAAGTTTCCATGGGTACTGAAATTACCGAAATTGATCTATTAAACTTGAAGGACTTAGCTTTCCAAGTCATTGAATTCTCCAAGTACAGAGAACAATTATCCAACTACTTATCTAACAGAATGAAGACTATTGCTCCAAATTTGACTAACTTAGTTGGTGAATTAGTCGGTGCTAGATTAATTTCCCACTCTGGTTCTTTAACCAACTTAGCCAAGTCTCCAGCTTCCACCATCCAAATCTTAGGTGCTGAAAAGGCTCTATTCAGAGCTTTGAAGACCAAGCATGATACTCCAAAATACGGTTTACTATACCACGCTTCTTTAGTTGGTCAAGCTCAAGGTAAGAATAAAGGTAAAATCGCCAGAGTTCTAGCTGCCAAGGCTGCCGTTGCTTTGAGATACGATTGTTTAGCCGAAGACAGAGACGATGCTGGTGAAATCGGTATTGAATGTAGAGAAAAGGTTGAAAAGAGATTAAGCATGTTAGAAGGTAAGGTCATCAAGACTGTTAAGAGCAGCAAGCAAGACAAGAAGATTGTCACCAAGGATGCCAAGGAATATAACAACGATGCTGATGCCGTTGCTGTAGAAGAAGTTGCTGAAACATCTAACAAGAGAAAGAGAGATGACAGCGATGACGAAGAAAAGGACGCCAAGAAGGCCAAGAAGGAAAAGAAGGATAAAAAAGAAAAGAAGGAAAAGAAAGATAAGAAGGAAAAGAAGGAAAAGAAAGATAAAAAAGAAAAGAAGGAAAAGAAAGAAAAGAAATAGATTCGTTCTGTTTTAATAATAGATATTTAGCAAGTTTATGTGCGTATATAATTGTTTAAGATAGTATTTTATAGGCAAAACTATCTATAAGAAACATCAATAATCAGTAAGTTTTTTTATTTGTTTTGCAAACTAGCGTAAGTATTGCCTCTGTCGTTGAGCCTTCATTCATTTAATTGCAAAGCGAAAGTCACTTTTTTTTTTTTTTTTTTGCTGTTTTCCTGTTTTCTTATTCTTGAATGTTCATTGTTTAATTATAAAATCTCGTTTGTGTACTTTTGGCAATCCTTGTTTAAACCTCTATCCTAAACACCACAGATAAAACGCATATGGAGAGCACAGATGATATAGATGACTTTTTAAAACAATTAAAAAAGAGAAAGAAAAGAACAGATATTATCACAAAAAAGAAGGTAACCAATGAAGTGCCTGTAGCCACTGATGATGTTAAGGAGGAGGAAGAAGCAGATGTTTTTGTAACACAAAGAAAAAACAACAAATTGCAAAAACTGGCAGTCATGCATTCAAATAGTGACGAACTGTATAGTAGTTTGGACGATAACTATGAATCTTCTGAAAGTAAATCAAAACCCAAACGTACTTTCAACTATACTCCCAAAAGCATAGACGAGCCTCGAATGAAGCCGGTTACTGTTAATTTACATAGTGGTGATAAAATAGCAGAAGTACCACAACCCACAAGCTCGCTTCAGTCTTTGGAATTACATGCAAGTCCAGACCTCTATTTTGGTGTTTCTTCTACATTAAAAGTATTGAGCGAAGAAGGAGATGAAGTATCCAGTAAAAAGCCAATTTTTGATCAGAAGATACAGACTGTTGGCGTAGAGTTACCATTGACTCTGCAGGAAAAAATTTGAACAATAACTAAACTTAACTTGAAAGATCGCGGAAATGTATCTTCAGAGAATAGGAAAACAACAATAATTTAATTCGTAGTTTGCAACCAAAAAACCCCCAAAAAGAAGAAGATAGAAAGATCTTATTATTTATATAAAATGAGCTAATAATGAATAGGTTCAGAATAGTAAACAATTCACTTAGGCATTTATCTTTTGGTTCCACAGTTCTTTTATGTGACCACCAATACCGATCATGAACAAAGATTGATAACCAGATAAGGCCATTCTCAAAGTCACACCCTTGTATAACCCTTTCCAACCAGATGTCTTGTAAATGTATTGTAGACAAGTAACCATGTTCATGTTCTTTGGTCTATTTGGATCAACAGTCTTAGATTGCATTTCGATTCTGGCGACTTCAAAGAATTGATTTAGACAAGGAGCAAATGCAGCTGAACAGGAAGCAATGATTCTTTCTGAGGCCGATAACGGATCATTGACACCTTTACCCTTGAACTTCTTGATCAAGTCTTCAGAGTATCTTGAGAAACCAAATCTTAAACCCCAGTTACTCATTTGTCTCAAGGCAACAGCATTGATGCCCTTGTTAATACCAACAATACCTTCTTTTTTGTAAATTTCCTTGAAAACTTGGAAAGATGACTTAGCCATTTCTTCAGCACTAGATTTAGCTCTGGTCATTTCAACAGTCTTCATACATGTACAGAATCCTAGTGTAGTATAAGCTTGTGCACATCCACCAGCAATACCACCTAAAACACCAGCACCCAATGTGCCGTAACCAAACTTGGCTTGAGCGTAGTATTCAACCTCGGAAGAAGTGAACATCAAAACAGAACCCTTGGTACTGGCTTCGATAATGGCCCATGGCCATAAACCTTGGAAGAAACCCTTAAGCCCACCTCTAGAATAAACATGCTTTATACCTTGGAACATGGTTAATTGTCTGTTAGATGCGATTGTAGTTTTCATGACTTCTAAAGGTTGACCTAAAGTACATACTTCCATCAGGTTCAAAATAGCACCAATACCGATATTGGAGACGTTAACCTTTTTCTTTTCAATCATAGGTTGTGTAGACATTTTTTATTTTATTTTTTATATATTATGTTTGAATAATGTGACAACTAAAGTAAAATCCAGCTTACTTAGTTATTATTTTTTATGAAATTTAAATTGTTTGTAGATTAGATCAACGATAACAACAAGTACTTTTTTTTTGTGTTGGTCTTTCAGAATATGAAGAGAAAGTATAATAACAAGTGCGAGCTAGAATGTCTGATTGTCTGGTTTTGCGCTTGTTACCTTTTACTTATTTATGAACCACACGTTCAGAAAAACCATAGGATGACTTAATTGAAAAGTTACGTACCAAGAATAATGGCAAAATTTCCAACATTTAAATATCAGCTTCATTTTTTTTTTTTCTCGTGAGGAGATGTATAAATAGTGTGGGCCCTTGAGGGGGAAAAATTCAAAATTCCATCGGTAAACGTAGAAATGGAATATTAACGGAGCACTAAACCAGCAGCCTGTCAAGAGTTTGTGTCTTTCAAAAGCGACAGAATTAAAACAGCGCAGCATTGTCAATGAAAACCTTACATCTGATGCGTATCTTCACCTAAGCATATGAACATAAAAACACAGGTTGTAAATCCGGATTTTTTTATTTTTATTATTGCTGGTGAATAACCCTCTTTTTGGATTTCTAATGTGACGCGTAATTCTTAACAAACCAAAACAGGCTGAAAGGAAAAGAAAAAAAAACAAAAGAATATATATGTGAAATATGGCAACTACACTTTCTTATTCCGTATATTACACTGAGCCAAATAAGAGCCAAGCAGTTCTGCATTTCTTGTTCTACATAGAGGTTGTTGCAAACTTTTCTTTCTTTTGGCCATGATTGGATAGTCATGTATTTAGATCACGTGTTTATATTTCCAAGGCATGTTTTTTTTTTTACTTGACGCTTAGAAAAAAAAACCAAGCGCATATAGAATTTACTTAATATCAGTGTTTGTATGTTTTTATATGATTAAACATCTGCGAATTTCCTAAATAAGCAAAAATTAACGTGAGCATCTACTAGTAAAAAAAAAAAAGATCAATAAAAAAAAAATCAAATTTTTTAAAAGACTTTCTCCACCCACAATTTTTTTTATCTCGTTGCCATAATTCTATAACAAAAAAGCTATCAAAGAAAGCTTTGATTAGATGAATTTGATATTGGCTTAAGGGAAAGACTGTCTAGATTACCGTAAAGGAAAGTTTGATCTTCAGTAGTTATAATTGAAGAATCAGATTTCAAAAAGATTCTTAATTTTTCATTTTTTTAAAAAAAAATTAACTTAGGGATACCTACTTTGAAATGGCAATAAAGAAAAATACAACGTCTGAAATCAAGATACTCAGACAAGAATCGCAAAACATCAATGGGTATACATACAAGCTTGATAGAAGTAGCTTTGCTCCTTCAATAAGAACTTATTTCAGAAGGAACAGATGTTTAGATCTGCCAAACTCAACTACAAATGAATCTGATTTTGATCTGGATAACATGGATGTTTATAATGACTTTGTAAGCGATATTGAAAATATACAAAAAGGAATTCAGGTGAAGTCGTTGGAAGGTTTACCCACAACAAACTTGACCTTAACTATTTTAGAATCAGAAGTGGATCTTAGCAAGGAGTTTGAACACTTCACCACCAATAACAAAAAAGGTGCTATTAATTCACATCTTGCGGAAACACTAAATTATCTTTTTGGCAATGGGGATACAAAACAAAAGACCAAAAAAATCATTGAAAGTATAAAGAAGAACAACTTAGGTACTGCAGGACTGCCAAAGCTTGAACAAAAGTTCTTTGATGAAGATGGAAATATCATTGTCAAAAAGAAAAGAGGAAGAAAGAAAACTGAGGATATTCCTTCAACAGAGCCAATAGAAAAGAAGAAACGTGGAAGACCACCATTGCATAAAATACCATTCAGAGTCTTTGTGCCTGATAAGAAGACCAGTGATTCTGCGGAGGAGTCGAGTTTAGAATCGATACCTGTACCATCCGTGTCCGCACCAAGTTCAGTGGCAAGCAGACCACCAACAAAAAAAACAAGGCCAGCATCAACTCCAAAGCTCAAGAAGTTTTCAGCCTTTGCTGACAGTTATACTCCTCTTAACCAAGTAGAAAACAGTGAGATTGTTGAATACTTAAACCTAGATATACTTCCACAGTCGCTGTTAGCAACAGTCAAAACAGAATTCAATACAGTCAACACAAATGCTACAATTACCAGCAAAGAGCTAATTGAGCAAAGCTTTATAAGGTTGTACCAATCTGCACTGCTTGCTAAAATGAGATACGAGAACGGAGATAAGAACAGTAGATCACAATACGAAACGGATATTTGTAAGATATATGTCAACTTGATGTGCGAATTGCTAAAGAAGCTCGGTGTACCTGAGGACCAGGTGCTTGTAGATGAATACTTCAAAGGTGTTGTTTTTGAAAATCCTGAGGAAAAGTACAAGTACAAGTTAAAAGGTGAGCAAGCCATCTTTGAGAGTCAGAAAGTATCAGTTGCGAGTAAACAACTTGAACTTTCAGAAGTGATATTGAATATAACAGCTGAAAAGTCAAAGCCTTTTGTTCATAAATTGCTATCAGGAGAAAACTTGGGAGATCAAGAACTTCCTGTGATATCAGTGGGAGATGTCTTGCTTAAAATGAATGAATATGAAGACAGGAAATCTTTTGACAAGATCATTGTTGTTACCAAAGAGATTCTTTCGGAAGGCCCAAAGGCCAACTCATACTCCCAATTTTTAAGCTTTGTGGCTAGTAACTTACTGCCTGATCAATCCAACTTAGAAGACATTAAGACAAAAATACCTTTTGATTTACTGTTTTTGAGCGATTCTGATATCAAAGATCAAGAGAAAATCAACTTGGTGAAGATATTTTCTCCTTTGAAAGCACAGATTGACTTGGCTAAAGAACCATCAGACAGTAATGAAAAGAACCACCCTCTCCAAACTGCCCCTAGTGTAGTTGTAAAAGCTGAAAAGGACTCGATTTCTTCTGCGTCTGCTGATTCTGCTGATTTATTGGAATTGAATGAACTCTTCTCTGATTCAGTATTGAAGAAGTTAGGTTTGAGAGATTTCAACGGTAGAACAAGTGAAGATTTGAAGATGGAAGCCGAATATAATGAACATAGGGCAAGGGCCTTGGCTGAAGGAAAAATAATTACGGAAGATATGGCAACAAGTATGATTAACCAGGTTGCCAAAGACGAGGCCAATCTGCTCTTTCTTCAAGGTTCTCAAAAGATGAAGAAAGGACGTAAAATCAAGAAGAACTATGTTCTGCCACCAAAGCCGCTAGTCAACTCAGTAACATACACTCAAGAAATTAAAAAATATAACGCTGCCAAAGATTACTTAAGAGATCCAGCTAATACGTCTTTAAGAGTGGTGTGTCAACAAAATAAAATCAGTGTACCGACCTTGATCACATACATGGATGCAGGAAGAGTTTCCAGAATGTTGATAACAGGTAGATACTCAGGCTCAACTGTTATCAGAGATTCGAGTTTCAACAACAGAGGGAAAAGTCTGTATCCTGATGAAATCAAAGGTGTATTTTTGCAAAAGACATATGAGCAGTTGCTTGAAGCAAAGAAAAGCTCTTTGAAGTGTGATATACCCAAAGACAGCAAGATATCTGCCAGACTGTCAATTGCTAAACACGAACTGTTAGAAGAGTTAAAAAAAAATGCTGTTGAAACCACTGAATCTCCTAGTAAAGACGAAAGCATTGATTTGAGTCAGCCAAGCTCATCAATGGCCGATGTTAGTGGTAATGTCAGCATAACAACCACAGCAGCCAGCGATGCTCCAGTACTGCAGAAGTATTTGACTAACAGAGTCGACAAACTATCAGTGAAGTATCCGGTCTTAAGACTGCCTTACCAAGAAAGTTTCGCCAACGATGTATTGAATTCGGAAACGAAGGTAGGGTTGGCTGATATAATCAAGTCACCAATTGTGAGTATAGTTCAAGAAGACAACGAAGCTGCAGAAGAAATTGACTTTGAGTATCTAAGTTCGGACTGTGTTTACTCTATGAGTAATACAGTAGCAGCAATTGTAGATTCCAACTTTGATTTTGCTAGCTTCTTAGGTGGAGTGTTCAAGAAGAAAAAGTCTAATTTATTCAAAAGACATCCGGAACACCGGGCATCTCCTAAACCCTCAAGTGCCAGTGAAGTAAATGAGTACTCAAAAGATAAGTCTTGCTTTAAGCTGATCCAGTTCAAAGAAACCTGATTGTAGGGATGGAAATGTGTATATATATTTGCCTTATCTAATTTTTCCATCAAGAAATGTTGAAGCCAGTTTGAACCTTGATTATGAAACAAAAATGTAGGCAGCTGTCTTTGTAGCAGAGTATCAGTAATCGCTAGTTTTCAGCATTGCAGGTGGCAAAAAAACAAAAATAAATAAGCCGAAACGGCTGTCATAAAACCTTTAGAGAGGCTTTGACTCTTTTTAAATTTTTTTTTTTTTTTCTCACCACATCTGCTGACAACATCAAAGGGGGAAAAAAACATGAGTGTGTACAGCATTTTCAACACTTTGTCTAATAATACTTATCGACAACACTTAGCTGAAAGAGAGATTCTCAATCAAACCAACCTAATAGTATATAGACTTGTATTAATTAGTAAAAAACATTTATTTCTCTTCAGCATCAATCTTTTTCTTTTAAAACAGTAATCAGACATTGTTTTCAGTGATTGTCTTATCAAAAAAAAGTTTAAAAGTAAACACTCACACATCCTTTTTCTTTTTTTGAAAAAAAAATATATTTATAAAACAAGGGCGATATTTAAACACTAAATAAGACATTAAGTGTTCTTTTTCATTTTGTATTCATATTCAAACCATCAGCGCAATTTCATTTGCTCGTAAACATTGTTCATTTCCAAATTGAATCATCGCAATCGAAGTGTAAGAGCAAAGGCAACTCATTTTTTAAAACAAAATCAAAAATTGTCACATAGACAAAAAACCAAAAAAACTTAACATGAACAGTAAAGATCCTACTAATAACAGCAATAACCCTAGGAACATGAACAATTCCGATTCAACCGCACATGATGTTTTGAAAGTAAGCGGTAGAAATAGCAGTATCAGCAATATTATATCAGAGGGAAACACAGCTGACATAAACAACATGGTGGCTGATGCATCCGGGGCCGGTAGAAAGCCATCCTTTGGAAAAGTCAACTCTCCTGAGGGCATTGCTTGCATTGATATCAAAGAACAGCTGAACAAACTGCGATTCCAGAAACAAGAAGACAGCAGATATAACCAACACAAGACAGGCCATGCAGAAATTGACAATTCCAAGAGCATTTCTCAAGAGAAATCTGCTGCTATATCTCTATCCAATTACACTGACCACCATTTGATGAATAAGCGAAGAAGAAGTGTCAGCAGCACTGAAAGCGGTGGGAAGTCTGAAAGAGATTTGAATGAAGACATAAATGGAAAGAAAACTGACACCCAGATGTCTCAACCTTCAAGCGCTTCCACGTATGAGGAGGATGATAAAAAAATAGAAAGCTTAATCTTAAATAATGGCAGCACACAATTGGAAATGATGGATAATGAAGAAGCAGCGAAGAAAAGACAAAAAGTAGGTAAAGATAAAGTACAAAATGCCAGCGGCGCCTACGAAATGTCTAGGAAGGGTTTATCATCAAACAAGTCATATAGAATCTTGAGCGCAGATGTTTTATTCTTCCATTTAGAAGATGTATCACCAGATTTACTGAGCAAAATAGAAGACACGCCGAAATATTTGGCATGTTACAATAGACTAAAGACCATTGATCTGAGACAAATACAGCCTTTAATCAACTTGAGTGTTTTAAAGGAAATAGAGCTGAAAGAAAATATGAAGAACGTTCAACTAAGACACGATATAGTGTTTGATCCCTTCTTGCAGTTTACCCCGAACTTAGATGGAGAAAGAGGCATGAAAAAGAAAAAGCTGGATACCAAATATTGGAATTATATGCTAGTAGAGTTAGTTATTATCTTCAAATCAAAAGAACATTTTAACCCGGAAAATTCTTTACTGTACACCATGTTTGAAACTCTAAGAGATATTATGGCTTCTCTATTAAAAGAGTCGGAGATCTCAAGCTCTAATTCATCTGACTCTGAAAACGAAATTGCTACTCTTTTCAAGGTCATATCTCCAGAAACCATCACCAAGGATCTACATGAAAAGGGAACCTTCGATATCATCCAACTGGCTGAGTATTTGAAGTTTATTTTACAGAGACTCTGTGCACCAATGAGAGATTCTTTAATCAATAAAGTCTATGAGAATCTACTTGATTGTGGTAAGTTAATGGACAGCCACGAGGTTTTTGAGGATATCAAATTGCACAAAGGAGTACTAAACCAGTTCAAATTTGTATTCAAGATTTTAGAACTCATGAAACTGGATGTTGCTAACCACCAGATAAGGCTGATCAGACCAGCTTTAATATCCAATTGCATAAGCTTTGAAAAAATGTTTTTACAGCAAGCTGTGTACCCTGATATCAGATTCAATAAAGCAGCTTTAGTCAGTTGGTTTTATTTCCCACTAAACAATAACAGCAAATTTGATGAGTCTATAGCTAACAGTAAGTCTCCAATCTATTGGAAAAACATCTTCACTCATGATGTTAAAGAACCCCCTGTCAAGCTGGAAATGGGTGTTGCTCAATTTTACAACAAAATATACATTTTCAATATACTAAGATTGATTTCATGTTGTATCTTGACCAAAACCATGCCTGTGCTTTTGAGGTTTGATGTAGCCAGAATATGTTTGTTGAGATCTGATTTGAGAGAATGTGTATGTCTCCTTCTAATAAAGTTTTTGTACAAACAATTAGTGTTTGATGATCCGGAGATCGTTAGAGACGAAGACAGAACTAAGCTTTTGGAAATGTATAATAAAAATATACACAAGAAGGACATTTCTAGTATTGTAAGTGATGAAAGTGGATCATATAGATGGACTAGAAATGTAAACGACTTAGCCTTGTATCTGCTCAATAAAGTAAAAACGAAGAAGATGGAATTAAACATCGAGGTCAAAGACGAATTCATAAGCCAGAAAAAACTGGAATTTACCAAGAATTGGCTAAAAAAACAAATTCAACCACACAGTGATGTTTATCAATTGCTAGAGTTCAAGATCATAAAGTCCATTGCTAAACATGTGCAGGAGAAAACAAATGTTCAAGCAGATGGTTCCATAAAAATGGACTTCTTTGAGACCTTTTTAAGTATGCAAAAGAAAGATACTGACTCCGCTGGTGAACCTGTCGCTTTGCAGTCAGATTCCTTGTTTGATTTGAAAGAGATCGAAGTTTTGAAAAAGAATATTTATCAATTAATTGGTTTAAACTGGTGTGTTGTTGGAGAAAAATATGCAGAGTTGTTGAAAGAAAAAGTGAATGTTGTATACGAACCAAAAGAGGAAGATATATAATATCATTTCATACCTACATAAACACGAACGTTTTTATAGACTATGTATCTAAAACCCAGTCTTGATTATATATGCATATAGGTAAGCATTTTTTTTATATTCTTAGAACTGCAATAAAACAAAAAAATATATCAGAAAAATGCTTAAAAAACCACAAATTGCCGTTTGATAAATTCTGAAACATAGTAGTTTAAATGCGCCATTTCATTCTATCATTCAATATTTTAACATGTGTACTATATTTATTTATTTTTGAAGAAGAATGTTTTTAAGTCAGAAGTAATATGATCTTCCATTTCATACTGACAAGTTTTACCCTTTTTTAATGTAATTTGACTTAGAGATTTATTTTTAATCTTTTTTTTTTTTAAGGAGCTGAAAAAAAAAAAAAATATTTCTATGTTTGCTTGTTTACCTTTGTTTTAAATCAATTGATGGGATCTATAAGCATTTCTTTATATAAACTCCCAAAAAACAAAAATATAAAGCCTTTGAAGATACATTTTCTAATAATTGCATATTTAGAATACATTAGGAACACAGAAGTCATTTTCTTATTTTGACAACTGTGAGATTTTTCTACTCAATACACCCCAGGTTTGTGATTACTTTCTTTGTTTTAGATTTACTTATTTAAATATATAAAGATGAACAACAAAAACATGGATGTTAATGGATCCAAAAGACTAAGTGTATCTTCTGCAAACTCAGTGAGTTCACTCAATACTTATAAATCAATGTCAACTTATCAATCTTACTTGACAGTATCCACTGAGAAGGTTGCGCACATGGGATTAAACAGAAATGATTCGAAAAGGCTACTTGATAGTTTAGAGTTTACAGCGGAAGAAGAAATGCTTATAAAAACTTTCAAAAGAAACGCAAGCAAACGAAGCCTGAGTTCAACGACTTCATTCCCAAATTACACACCACCCAACAGCGCATCAAGCGGAGGTTATAAAGAAAAAAGAGAATTTAGATTTGGTAATGCAGCAGCCAATGACTTCAAAGAAACAAGAAATCTTTCCATAAATACTAAAGCTGCAACACTCACACCACCATTTACTTCTCATGGATCACAACAAAATAATAATGGAA
The DNA here is from genome assembly GCA_030567235.1 of Hanseniaspora clermontiae. NCBI lineage: Eukaryota > Fungi > Ascomycota > Saccharomycetes > Saccharomycodales > Saccharomycodaceae > Hanseniaspora > Hanseniaspora clermontiae. The sequence goes on along the minus strand of JAJLRV010000125.1, from coordinate 23,960 downwards.
ATAATCACCAAAACCATAAAAAGACCAAGTCATGGGCGTTCACCAACGTGAAGACAGAAGACGGATTCACTTCTCCTTCGTTCGTTAAACAACATAAAAAGAAAAACTCTTCTTTCTCATTAAAAAATCTATTCAAGAAACCAAACAACCATACAGAGGCTATTCTGAATACCACGAGTATTCAACAAGATAGAAAATCAAAATTGAGTCCAAAATTTGACAGCTTTGAAACTTTGGAACATTTCCAAAATAACGGAAACGATGAAGAGTTTTTGGATAGTGAAAACTCTTCAAAAGAAAGAGAAACCATAATTAGAACAGAAGCTGATCCTCTCCCAGAAACTCTCGTGAGAATTTCGCCTGTAAAAGGCAAGCCTTTGAATAACATTTATGGAGATTCAATAAAGCCTAGAAAAAATTTGATATCTTTGGAGGTATTTGCCGAGCAACACAGCGAATTGACTGCAAGGGATATAGAATCAACAATAATTACGGATATTTTTGCTATAGAATCTACAATCGAAGAGTATTTGGCCAATGCAATTCTGCTGAAACAAAACAACAAGTTCAATGAAAGTACAGACTGTCTGCTTTTGGCGATTTTAGAATACAAAAAAAAGTATGTTTTGCTAAAGTCTTCCAATAAAAAGGAGAATTTGAATGATAGAACCCCTTTCTTATTATACGGGATTGCTTTAAAAATGGGAATAGGTAGTGACACTGACATTGACTCTAGCACAGAAAATTTGAAAATTGCTGCGGGTTTATCATCGCCTGTTGAATCAGATGGCGATAATATAAACAAGAACCTCTTTGATAGCTCCGTTTACAAAAACCTTATAGACGAAAACAATTTGATCATTGCCCAAAGATTTAGAATCAAAACTAAAGAACAAACATACGGAATGGTTGGGCCAGCTTTGTATGAACTGACATTGAATTATCTGCACAACTGTTCATCAATTTCTGGAGAGCAAAATAGCTCCAAAACTTCTAAGCAAATGAACAGCTACGTTATGTCAGAGATTAGAGATGGATTGAAATACCTTTCGTTGAGTATAATCGTATACAATCATTTGGAAAGCTATACTTTGCTGTTGGAGATATTTGCTTATGGTATAAAGGCATCAGATAAATATCTGATAAAGCCTGACAAACATAGCTATCAAGAATGGTTAAAGACTTGTCGGCAACTAGACATTGAAATTGATGCTAAACTCCAAGATGTGCAATTTAACCCTTTTATCAGCCCAATAAAAATTAAAAAGCATGTTATCAAAAGATCAGACACTTTGGAAAGGCTAAACCAGGCAAGGCTAGATAAAGATTCAAACATGGTCGATGACAGCAACGAAAACTTGTCGCTTTCAGACTCTGATTCAAATGTCATTGATGACACCATGATTGATACTTTAAGCATTGGAACCAGTTTCACAGATTCGAAAAAAAATGAGTTTGAAAATGGGGTTCAGAATATGTTCATCGGCTATGAAAGTGAAGAAGACCTGGATGATGATGACGATGACTTGAGCGCTATCATGAATACATATACCTAAAAAACTTGATTGTTATCAAACTGGCATCTTTTATTTTTTTTCTTCCTTTGTTTTTTTGTTTAGAAAGCATCAGGCTGCACATGTGCAAGTTGTCTCTTTACGAGTGTTTATACATACATCGGCTTGTTCCAACTCTGCTTATTTGATATTAGCTTTGTATGCACGTGTTTACTTTTTTTGTTTTGTTTTTTGGCGTCTGTTCCGTAATTGATATGAACGGAGGTAATATTCCCACATGGACGTGTATTTGTGCTGTTCGCCATTTTGCTGTGTTTTTTTTTTTTTTACAGCCTTTATCTTCATAGACACCCTTTGTTATTGTGTATAAACAGATAATTGATATGATATAATGACAACCAAAGATCAATAACATACTAAAAACAACCTGCACAAATGAAATTTTTTGATGATATTAATATTGAAAAGCTCAATTCCTTGCTTAAATTTAAAACTAGAGACAATAACTTTAAAATTAAGGGTTCAGTTGAACTATACACTATGAAAAATACCATTAAAGAAAAAAAGACGATTGTAAAGAAAATCAATGACTTTTTGGATGAAAAGTATAAAGAAACATATATCAATAATGAGTTGTTGAAACAGCAGGAAAACACTGAAAACGGAGACCATTTAGATTTGGAAAACAAAATTCCTGAAGATAAAGAATTTGAAAAAATGTTTTATGAGCAAAAAAGAAGATTATCAGTCACCTCTGATTTTTATAACAATACAGCTATGAATGGAAATACTGCTAATAACGATGATGTTCAAGAATTCGATCAAGAAAAAGCCAAACTAAATTCATCGAGCAATGGTAGAAGGGCTAGTAGTGCAGGAAGTCCGTCATTTGCAACAAAAAGAAGATCTTCCTCTGGCTCATCATTCAGTATGAAGTTGAATGACGAGAAACTCAATAAAATCATCAATGATACTGAATACTTTATGAAGTTGAGACAGCAACACAGTGGTGTAAAAAGAAGAAAATCCTCTTCAGGCACTGTCCCAAATATTATAGAAAATGCCCAAACGATAGATAAAGAATCAATAAACGACTTCGACTTCCAAATGGGTCCTTTTGGGAGCATAACCGATCCCCAAGCAAGAAAGCTGTTTTCTCAAATTGTTATGATATTTAATTCATCTTTTCAAGACCACGACTTCATCAAAATTATTTCCCCTTTAGATTTCAAAGAAGTTCCAACTGAACAGTGGAGAGCTGAATTTGACAACATCATTAACACCGACTCATCAAACAGTTTTAGTAGCAACAGTAATACTGAAACTACAGGCTTGGCACCTAATCAACAAGAAAGAAGACAGAATGACGCTTTTGTTCCACCAACCACTGAAAAATTATCTGGCTTAAATACTAGTGATGTCTGGAAGGTTTTGAACAACAAAATAGACTTTGACAGTTGCTACAAAATTCTAGAATTTGTTCCTGAGACACAAGACAATATTGAAGAGCAAGATCAATATGTAAAGGATATGAATAAGGGGAAGCCTGTCGAACTAAATAATCAAAAGGACTCTCCAAATTCGAGCATAAATAATTTGGAAGAGGACATAAAGCTAGACCACCCACAAATTAACAAAAAAGATTTCTTAAAAGACGAACTTGACAACAAAGACGGTGCGTATGTCTGGTCAAAATTATGGTTTTTGATCAACAAAAAACTCAAAAGAGTTGCCTTCATTTACATTATTTGTTCACGCAGTGCCTCAGAAGAATCTGATGCTAGTGAAGCCGATGATTATTATCTAGACGATGAAGATGCTGTTGTTGTGACATCAGATGACGAGGAGTACGGTGAGAAGGGAACTGAGTTAGTAGATCCAGAGTATAGAGAAGATTTTGATGACGGTTATGACGACGACTTGGATTATGCCATTGAAAGCGACGACGAAAGTGAATGATAGCAAGACTTCCCTTGTAACTTAGTTATAGCCAGGGGTTTTTTTCATATAAAACAGCATCGATTCATATATTTATATATTAAAGATTCTTATGACGTTCAGAACTAATCAAAAGGGAGAAGTTTCTTTTAAGTAGGCTATATGTAAAAGAAAAATGTCAAAACTAGACATAAGGCCGATAGATGCACTATTATCTTTATACACATTTTCAACAAACGCGAAAAAAGAAATTTTGGCATCCAGAAAAAAAATAGTGAGGGCCAAATTGCAATTGCAAAGGTCTTTAGAGAAGATGCATTCTTAAAAACCAATATCAATCATGAGTGATATTTCTTTTTCTGATACCGTTGGCAGGTTTGTGAGCTTTGAAACCATCAATTCCTTACTTGAAAATGCAGGTGCATCGTCGCATCCGGCGCTTGAAGTTCTTGCAAATTCCTTTGGAAAGAATCAGCAGCACATAGAACATACACTACAAATAATCGATAGAGAGTTGAACGACCTCCTTTCAGACTGTACATCAAGCGGTTTGCCGTATTCATATCCTTATATTTTGGAGATATTTGGTAAATCAAGTATGGGGAAAACACAAATAATGATCCAACTCTTGCTGTCTACCCTGTTACCAGAAAACATAGGGTCAGCAAATGCTTTATACCTTTCGACTGAAGACAGTGTGAAAATAATTTATAGGAGATTCATGCAAATGTTTAAAATACAATTTCCATCCCTCAATGCTGATGAAGAAGAGCTGTTGTTGGATAGAGTCAATTTTCTTTACTCTCCTAACTTTATAAACTTTGTTCAATACCATCTGGAGAGTATACTGGAACGAAACCAAGGAATCAAATATCTTTTTATAGACTCCATATCAAATGACTTAAGGCATATCAATGATAACAACTTAAAAAATGAATTGTTCAGTAGACTTACGGAATTAAGTTTCAAATACAAATTTATGATTATTGCTACTAATCAAGTTTTCACATATATAAATGAAGACGATGAGTTAGATGGTTCAAAGCTTGCTCTAGTCGGAAAAATGGGCGACATGAAGTACGGCGATCAATTGATTGATTGCACCAAGTACGAAACTCAAATCAAACATATAACGAACCCGCTTTTCCACAATAGAGAATCACTAGGCAAAAACAAGGATGCTTATGAAAAAAATCATAAGTTTGAGCTTCCAACATTAGGCTACCTATTCAACAACTATGTAAACACTAGACTGGTTCTTTTCAATATGGGTTCGACTGGAGATAGATTCGTCAGAGTTCTGTATGGTGACTCATTTGATAATTCCCAGTTGCTTGGAGAACCTCATGCGATACAATTGAAATACAACTTAGATAAAAATAGTCTAGTCAGATTTGAACGAGAGTTGTAGTTGATGAGTTGATGAAACCAAGCCTTTATATCCTTCTTTTGGGGCGCCGCCAAAGGGCTTTGTTTTGCATTTTATGTGTTCTACATACCATTTTAGCATATGTTTTTTGGCTACACCGCATAAAATGCGTTAAATATAAGAGACCGAGATACATTAAGACTGTGTAGTTACCTAAATAGGAAGTGGAAAACTCTTGCGCATGCCCCTTCTTTTTTTTTTATACTTGTGATAGATGAAATAGGCTAGTCAAAAACAAGATTAAGCGATGATAAACGGCTAGAATGAGCGATTAAGCGCGCTTTTAAAGGCAAATTTTTTAAAACTGAGGTTTCCGTAATGATAAATTTTTATTATTATTCAGTATAAATACTTGCAGAGATACGGTACTTGATTTATTTGAACATCTTTTAGAGCACTAAATCCCCACCATCGAAGATTTGAGTACACACCACAAAATCATGAGCAAATACAATTTAAAATCAGTAATCAAAAACCAGACATTATTAGAAGACCTGGGATCATATATTAACGGTAAATGGATAAAGGAAACTTCACAAGGAACTTTTGAAGTCACAGACCCTTCCACCACAGACAATTCTGTTTTGGCTGTCATTCCTAACTTGGCATCTAGTCAAGTTGATTTTGCCATTGATAACGGACATAAAGAATTTTACAACTACAAGACCACAACAAACACCTATAGATCTTCTCAATTGATGAAACTGTACAATTTGATTATGGAAAACAAGGAAGACTTGGCCAAATTGGTTGTTTTAGAAAACGGTAAGTCATTGTTCGATGCTACTTCTGAAATCAATTACGGTGCTTCTTACTTCAAGTACTACGCTGAGTATATGACCACTCAAGGTGCCACTGACATAATGATTCAACCAAGCAATCCTAACAACAGAATTTTCACTAAAAAATGTCCTGTTGGATTAGTAAGCATTATTACTCCGTGGAACTTCCCATTTGCCATGATCACAAGAAAATTATCCGTAGCTTTGGCTGTTGGGTGCACAGCCATTATCAAGCCAGATGCCCAAACACCACTATCTGCCATTGCTCTGGTTAAACTTATTGAGCAATCTGGTTATGCACCAGGTATTGTTAACTTGCTTGTTGCTTCTAACAATTACACTCCAGAATTCGGATTAAAGCTGTGTGAAAATCCAAAGATCAAGAAGTTAACATTCACTGGTTCCACAAGAGTTGGTAAAATTTTGATGCAACAGTCTTCAAACACTTTGAAAAAACTATCCTTTGAATTGGGTGGTAATGCACCATTCATTGTTTGTGACAACGTCAAGAACATGGAGTATGTTGTTGACCATGCGATTGCTGCAAAGTTCAGAGGTTTAGGTCAAACTTGTGTTTGTGCCAACACTTTTTACATACACGAAAAAGTGCTACCTGAGTTTATCAAGGTCTTGAAGCCAAAAATAGAAGCATTCAAAATTGGACATGGTCTAGATGAAAACACTACCCATGGATCGTTAATCAACCAGGGTGCTGTCAACAAAACTAAGGAGCATGTGGAAGATGCTGTATCAAAAGGCGCCAAAGTCGTTATTCCTGGTGGTTCTATACCTACTTTGGGAGAAAACTTCTACTCTCCTACGGTTCTAACTGATGTGCCTTTGGATAGTAAAGTTTGTACTGATGAAACATTTGGTCCTCTGATGGCCATTGTTTCATATAGTGATTTAGAAACAGTCATTGAAAAAGTCAACAGTAATAGTGTTGGCTTAGCTTCTTATGTTTTCAATGATGACATCAATGAGCTATTCCATATTTCAGAGCAAATAGAGTCAGGCATGGTCTCATGCAACACCGGTTTGTTCTCTGACGTCAACTTACCATTTGGTGGGGTCAAAGAAAGTGGATTTGGAAGAGAAGGCTCTGTATTTGGTGTAGATGATTTCACCGTTATTAAAAGTATGATATTAGGCTTACAGCCTCTCAAAAAGTGATTCAGATAAAACTTTGATCTAAGAAAAAACATCATCTATGAAATCATTTTTTTATTTTTGATTGAACAAACCGCATGTAAGACTGAATATTTAACTACTAGATACGAAATATCCGTTGAGTCTCATTTTTTTTATTATTATTTAAATTTATTCTTCACGACAATATTTAAGCCACTTGTATTTTAAGGGAGAGCAATTTTTTGTTTTTTTGTATTTGGCCTTGATTGCACCGCTTTTTTTTGGGTTTTTCCCCTTTACATGAAAAAAAAAAAAAAGACAAAATACATCAGAGGTCTTAAAATAAAAACATTATTGACTAACACCTAAAAATTACTGTATTACAAGACCAATCGGAATATAACCTTAGATAGCATGTTTATCAAGAGAGATAACAGTTCCAACAGCACGAATAGCAGTAATAATGATTTCTATTACACTACATACAATCCGTGGAGATGGCAGAAATGGTCACTATTCGCAATTTTTATAATTTTGATGATTCTTTTAGTTGCAGCAACAATAAGAACAAACTACAATAGAATGAGACATGGTAGACAGCCAATCAGAGGGACAGCATGGCTAATACCACCGTCGTATCAACAGTCAGAAAGAGAATATAATCATGACGATGGTGTTCATGTGAATAGAAACAACAACAGACGTCAAAGAGAAGAGAATATACCCACATACACTGAAGAAGTAGGTGAAGAAGATTTAGGATTCTATGATGCCAATGGTGTTTTCCACGAAAATGTCAAAGGTAAGATGATGAGTCCACCGGATATCGAACTCGGCACTTCATCGGCTCCATTATACGAAGAAGAGGGAACCACAAATGCAGAAACTGAAGGCGATAGCGTGTATGGAATTGAAAGACCTGAGCACACTGCATCTAGGCAGAGAATTAGATCATACTATAACAATACCCAAAACACAAGTGGTAATGTTGAAGAATCTACAGGCTCAGGTAGCAATGCTGGAGAGTCGCATGAATTGGGAAACTTGGGCCAATCTAATCAAACAAGACCTTCTGGAAATAATTAGTGATGATTAGCAACACAATATGTAACTGTTACGCATAAGTACATTGAACCATACTTTTAATAAATAGACGTTTTCAAGTAATAGGTAGTAAGATATCGGTCAAAATAGATTTGGAGCACACAAGGTCACGCGATCATACAGAAAAGTATTCATTTTTAGTGGTTTACGACGCAAAAAAAACATGTAGCTGTCATTTTCTATTTCTTTTTTTTTTTTTTCAAATCGAAATGAGGAGTGTTGTCTCTAAAGTTGATTGCTTGTGCAACAGGAGCAGTTTAGGAAATCCAACAACATTCACTTCATTCTTCTTAAACTATACAACTATATTTATAGAAAATATATAAGAGCGTTTTAACATCCTGTATAGAAGAAGAGCTCAATACATGAATAGAATTGTGTTTATAATAAAATAACTCGTTTGCAAAGTATAAAACATGACAGAAAACACATCCAAAGAAGGGTCCCCATCTCCATTGAGCTCTATAAAACACCACAATAAGATAGGAAATCGAAAAACACTAGAGTCAGAGTACACCAATGAGAATGTTATTTTAAGAACATTGATTTTCCAGCCATTGAAGTTCATGCTCACAAACTTAATAAAGGTATCCAAAAGTAAACCTAGGCATGTGTCCTTTATAATGGATGGGAACAGAAGATTTGCCAAGAATATGAAAATAGAAGTTAAAGAGTCACATGATATAGGATTTCTGACCATGTGTAAAATTCTTAACCTTTTATATGACTGCGGCGTTCGAACAGTAACCGTTTTTGCTTTTTCTATAGAGAACTTCTCAAGAAGCAAAACTGAAATAGATAATCTGATGAAGTTGGCCAAAAAGAGATTGGTCCAATTAACTGACAATACAGATATGTGCAACAAGCACGGTGTGCGAGTAAAGGTTCTTGGAGATACAAAGCTATTGGATGACGAGCTTCAAGATATGGTAAGGTATATTGAAGCAGAGACATCTGAGAACCACGACTCGCTTTTGAACATATGCTTTCCATACACTGGAAGGTGGGAACTTTTCTCTTCTATGAAGCAAACCATTATAGATTATAGGGCTGAAAAAATTAATGACATAACCATGAGAACAATAGACGAATACATTTACAATCACGGTAACTCCGCTGTTGCCCCTGTTGATTGGTCTGAAGTAGGACCTTTGGATCTTCTGATTAGAACAAGTGGGGTTTGTAGATTAAGCGACTATCAGCTATGGCAGGTAGACACGGGTGACAAAAGGGACAATAATGAACAGAGCCCACACAAGAGCAGAATGCAATTTGAGTTTTTGAATGTTCTGTGGCCTGACTTAACTATTTGGAGAATTATTTGGATACTTATTAGCTACTGCTACCATCACTGATTATATAGTTTTTTTTTCTTCTTCTTTTTAATTCTTTTTTTAACTCTGCATGTGTTGTCGCCAAGTTAGCTGCCACTGAGTTCTGTTTATTCTCAGAAAAGCAAATAAACGGGTTCAACTAAAAATCTAAAGAAGCTTTTAATTAACGAAAGTAGCAAAATATAGAAAATCTTAAAAGAATATATACAAGGGAAGATTGAACATGCATCACACAATTTAATTTCTTACAATTAACATTGAACTTACTTACTTCTGGTCATTATGGACTTTGTCAACATCTCTAAAGCATCTCTGGCTCTAGATGGAGGAAGAGTGGTGTGTAGATTTGCGATGGCCTTATCTCTATATTCAAGGGCCAGCTGTCTAGTCATTGACACTGTATCATATTTATAAACATTATCTAAAATGATTTTTATATCCTCGTCATTGAAAAAAGGTTTTTCTATAATAGGTCTCAAGTTTGGATTCATTTTCCAAGCAAATAACACAGGAGCCGTAGCCAATCCTAACTTCAAATCATTGTTTGCAGGCTTACCAAGTGTCTTAGCGTCTTGCGTGTAATCAAGCAAGTCATCAACAAGTTGGAAACAAATACCTATGTTTTTACCAAACTCGTAACAGTTTTCAACGGTAACGTCGTTACAACCACTTAATATAGCTGTAGATCTTAATGATTTTGATATCAAAGAAGCTGTTTTCAAGTAGGTCTTATGCAAATAATGGTCAAAAGCAAGTTTTATAAGCGTATCGTGGTTGAGTTTGTCCAAAGCTGTTGGGTTAGCAACAGTAGGTACCTTGAAGTCATGGCCTATGTTTAGTTCCTTTCCAGTAGGTAAAGGCATTAACTTTTCAGCATCGCCAGTCATTATTGTCAGTTGATTTTGGTCAATCACGGTGTTTTTCAATTGCATGAACTCACCTTCCACCAAATTTGCAATACAATTACTGACTAATTCTATAACTTCCTGATTTCTCAATCTTGAAATAGCAACAACTGATCTTCCTAGCAAAAAATCACCTGCCAAAACAGCCATTTTGTTACTAAATTGTATATTTCCACTTGGTCTTCCACGTCTGGTATCAGAGAAATCAATAACATCATCATGCAGCAGAGATGCAGTATGAATCATCTCAACAATCTCAGCTAATCTTCTTTGCTTTGGTAAAATCCCGTTCGTAACATCCATGGATTTTACTGATTCTTCCAATGGCTCAGATCCCTTTGTTAACGGACTGGTGGCTTGCTTGATTCCGTGCAATATGCTCAATGGTGAAAAACTGGCAACAGGGTTAGCAAAAAGACCCTTGCTAGATTTTGAAACTTCTTCGTAAACAGGATCCCCAGGAATGTCTTGCCTATCGATAGCTGCTTGGTTTCGTTCTTTTAACGGAATCTCTGCTAAAGCTTTTGATAATAGAAGAATCAAAAGAGGTCTTACTTTTTTTCCTTCTTGCTCAAAGTAATAACCTGATATTCTATTCAAAACGGGATGTCCTGAGCCTATAAGCTTCGATATGTTTTTTGTTAATGTTTCCATTTCATTTGACACAACTGACAATGGGGAAAATGGAGATGACAGTGGGTTCACTAGCTTGGAGGCCGATGTTACTACATCTTTAGTTGGAGACACCATACTGATACATTTTGACAGCACATTGGAAAAATACTGTGTAGACTTTTCTTGTGTAGAGTAGCATTTCATACTACTGAGGCTAAAGGGTTCGACCTTTTGTAACTTGATATTTTTAACACATCTTGATAACATTATGGGAAACTTGCTAATTTATATAGAGCTTAAAAATACAAACCAATTGTATGTCAACACACACTCTAATATATGTTCTCGGTGATTAGTTCTTTAGGGATTTCAATTAATATAGTATCTATTTATTCATCTCAGAAGCTTACTAGCATGAATATGCACATCTAGAAATTCCTTTTTTTCTATAAAAAAAAATTTTTTTTTTTTTTTCATTCCACAAAACTCATTAACTACTGTTGAGCTAATATCACGTGTACTTGATGTTGAATTGTTGACGCGATTTAGCTGTTATTTTCTTTATAAGTAAATGTTGTCAACAAACTCGCTATCCAAATTTACTTTGTATACCATATTTAACATAATCAGTAATTCTCTGCACTTATGCTAACATTGAAAAGGACTATCCTTAAACATTCTTTGCTGTTTATAACATTAGCATTCGTGCTTAGCAGGCTAAGTCAATTTTTGATTTTTTGTAGCATCTACAAGCTAGGAGACGATTATGATTGTGTTTTTGACAAAAGCAATGAATTGCTATATTTGGAAATCGAAAAAGTTACCGGATTACAACTTACAACGGATACATTACTAAACAAATACATAGTCTACCTGTCTTCGTGGGACACTCACCATTATGTGAAGAATATTCTACTTTCTGTGACTGGCAGCACAGATAATAAGCTGTACTCTGAAAATTCAATGGTGTTTTCACCATTTATTTGGTGTAGGTTGTTGACATATCCATTACAGTTAGTACCACCAAGTCTTTGGCTTTCAACAATATTTGTTATTAATAATATGATATGCTATATTCAGATGGTTGTATTCTATATGCTCCTTTCCATATGTGTTGATGATATTCTAAACATTATAGCTGCAACATTTTTGTTCATATTTAATATCAGCGGAATATTTCAGTCAACTTTCTATGCAGAAAATTTATCAGTTCTCTGTGTATTCCTAGGGTTATATTTAAGGAAAGTCAGTTTGACAAATAATAAGTCTTTTGCTTGGTACTTTACTACATTGCCTTTATTCACACTAAGTGTTTTGAATAGACCCAGCAGCTTGATAATTGGATTGGTCTATGTTTGCGATCTGATGTTTTTCATAAAGGGCCGGCAAGTAGCAAAAATGCTTACTGTTATCGTTTTAGGTAGTATAATGGGGCTTGCAGTGATGGTGTTTTTGTTTATTTCTCCTGACAAAATGTTTTGCCATTCTCAAGAGTTTAGTTGGTGTGTAAACACCACAGTCCGTTCTATAAAGCTCCGCAGTTTGTCAATTGACATCAGGCTTCCATTTTTTTATTCTTATCTACAGAATAAATACTGGAACGTAGGGTTTTTGAATTACTACACAATGAATAATCTACCAAACTTTCTGCTGGCGCTGCCACATTCTGTGCTGATTACTGCCGCCATATTGTACAAATACACTGCTTTCAAAGATCATGATCTTATTATAGCATTGAAGTCTGTGTCTACAGCACTTTTGGTTATTGTCTACACGACTGCACATGTACAGATAATTAACCGGATAAGCAATATTGTGGCGCCGCTGTGGATCACTTATATCGTTGAAGTTTTATTCAGCTACCAAAAAGCATCTAGACTAAATAGATCTATTGTCGTCTTTTATTTGGTCTTCAACTTGATATACCAGGTTGTCCAGACATATTTATTTTTATGTTTTTTGCCCCCTGCATAGGTTTTTCACTTATATTATTTTTGCATTGTAGATCATCGCTTTGTTGAGCAACATTATATTTTATATGATTATTAATTAAAACCAACTTTATATCCGATGACAATCTGTTTATTCTGGAAGAAAAAAAAAATTTTGCTTTTCTTTTTTTTTTTTTCTTGTTCATTTGAGGAAACAAAAGTCAAACAACTTTACACTGGTCTTCCTTTTTTTTTTTTTGTAAAGTGGCAAATCTTGAACTCATCAATAAAGGTTTTCCTCATTTGAGTTGTAAAAGAGTTAGGAGAGAAAAACCCTGTAAATCTAATAAGAAAATATAAATAACGAAAATGTCTGAAGAAAAAGTCGAAGTCCCAAAGGTTCCAACCTCTAACGTTTTTGCCATGTTCGGTGGTAAGAAAGACAAACCAGAAGAAAAAGCTACTGAAAACACCGAAGCTACTTCCAAGAAAGAAGAAGACGCTGAAGCTGAAGAAGAAGAAACAGATGTTCATTTTGAACCAATTGTTCAATTAAGTGAAGTTGAAGTTAAGACCAACGAAGAAAGTGAATTGCCTTTACTAAAGATCAGAGCTAAGTTATTCAGATTGGATGCTGAAGCTAAGGAATGGAAAGAAAAGGGTACCGGTGACTGTAAGATATTAGTTCATAAAGAAAGTGGTAAAGCTAGAATTTTAATGAGAAGAGATAAGACCTTGAAGATCTGTGCTAATCACTATGTCAACCCAACCTACGTTTTGAAGGAAAATATTGGTTCTGATAGATCCTGGTTATACAACGTCATTGGTGATGTTTCTGAAGGTGAATCCGAAAACTTGACTTTAGCTATAAGATTTGGATCCAAGGAAAATGCCCAAAAGTTCCAGGATGCTTTCGAAAAGGCCAAGAAATTAAACAGCGGTGATTTAAAGCTTGATGAAGTTGTCAAGGAAATTGAAGCTCAATTAAAGAAGGAAGAAAATGAAAAGAAAGAAGAAGAAAAATAAGCAAAAAAAAAAAAAAAAATCGAGATAACATAAATTTGATCTTTTAATATGAGGTATATAATATAAATCATGTATTTATTCATATTCATTGAATAATCGTAAAATAATACTTAAAAAATCATTGCTTTTTTCTTTTTTTTTTTTACCTAAACAAAACTCAACAGGTTTTGATAGGTTATCTTTTATACTTCATGTGTTTCGACAGCAATACTTAAATGCTTAATTGGTCAAACCCAAAGTCTTTGTAATCTTTGCTTGGAAGTCTTTCGAAGAACAACTTTGGAGAAATTTTGTTATCTAAAGCTCTAATACAGTAACGATTTAGATATTTTAGACCAAATAAGTAGCTTGTATTTGTCCATCCGAAGCCTTCCTCAGCAACACCCTTGAAATCGTTTCCTTGGTTGCCGTATTCAGCATCAACATTGTGTGGGTCAATTTCACTGGTAACATCGTACTTTTCAACTACTGTACCATTGTAGTCAGCAAATACTTTTGTGATAACATAAATCCATCTGTATGCTAATCTTCTCGCATCCCCTACAAATCCGTATTTGTGCAATCCTTCCCATGCCAGGATCTGGTGAGGTGCCCACCCATAAGGATAATCCCATTGTCTTTGTGGATGTGAATCATCTACCACTCCTCTTGATGCTTCAGTAGTAGAGACGATTCCTCCAAATTCTTCAAATCTGGGTATGCCTACATCACGAAGCTTTTGCGCTTGATCATCAGAAGCGCAGCCTGCCCACAATGGCCAGAAGGTCGTTGCTGTTTCATAAGTTTCCTGCTTCTTTTCAAACCAGTTGTAGTCAAAGAACATTTTTTTCTCTTCATTCCAAAGATATTTGGTTATATTCTCTCTTCTTTTCTCAGCCAAATCTAACCAGAACTTAGAGTCTGTTTTTTCACCATCAAGACCTATTAGCTCATCGTCGAAGTACTCAAATATCGCAAAGGCAATGTCAACCTCATATTTGTACAAAAGCGAGTTCAAATCAACAGTCACCAAATGGTTACATTTTCCTTCGAATCTGTTCGTTGTATCGTGTCCACTTTCTCTTATTGCTTTATCGTGTGTAAAGTACAAGTCCAATTCAGGCTCCAAAACCTTCTTCGAGTTGTACATCTCCTTGAACTCCTTTACACCGACATTATACTTCTCTGCAAAAGGTAAAAGCACAGTGTCAAAATGATCATCTTCACACTCAGGTGGAATTCCAACTGATAAGGGATAATAGCATGACAGCCCTGTCTCTTCATTCAGTCTTGGTTCATTGGTCCATACATTTTGGTACTCCTTTATAGCAGCCTTGATGCATCTTTCCAGTAAAGCAACTGCTGTCCTGTTTTCAGAACCCCCAATGTGCTCAAAAAACTTAATTGCCAAAGCAGTCATAAATGGTGGCTGTGACCTATTCAAATAATAGGTTCTGTTGGCATTCAATATCTTTCCATAGTTTTCTATCTCGAAAATATAGTTTTCCAAAACTCCCATAATCACATCATCGTATAGGTCACCACTTTCAAGCATTCCCAAAGACACAAAATATGAGTCCCATCCATAAAATTCATTGAATCTTCCTCCCGGAACTACGTAAGGCCACCCCTCTAAAAGATCTCTTTTCCCTGTGTTTGGATTGATAACTTTTCTCATTGCCAAACTCAAAAATCCTGGTCGATCTCTCAAGAAATTCTCATATTCTGGTGTAATGTCCTCAGGCAAGTACTTTATCTCAAAGTTGGAATCCAAAGTTTTTGCTGCTGCTTTTTTAAAGAAATCGTACTGCTCTGGTTTGTCAAAAGGAACGTATATTCTCAAAAATGTCTTGTCGTCAAATTTCTCATCCTTGGCTATTTTGGCTATGGAATCCATATCAATTTGTCTTATCAAATTCTTCCAAAACTTGTTTTTAATCAATCTCGTTAGTTTGCTGACCGGTGGTTCATTGATTCTTGATTCTTCTAAGAAAATTTGCTTTTTATTATACTTTTTTGCCAACATTAACTCTTGAAGCAAATTAGAAAGCATGTATGTTCCTCGTATATTGTATAGTTTAAACCCATCAGAACCAGCTGTTCCTACTTGCAAAACTTTTGATCCTTTATCTTCAATTGTGATTTTATAGTTTGAGTCTGTATCCTCTTTTTTCAATAATTCATCTAATAATTTATCTACATCAGGTATAAAGAATATACGATTCTCTTGCGCATTGAATGTGTCTCCCAAAGATGGTCTTCTTTTAATTTGGTAGTTTTGAACAAATGCTCGCTTTTCTGGTGTGTATCTTTCATTAATACTAGACGATCTTATTCTTCTACTAGGGGAAGTTGAGTGTTGGTATTGCTTACCATAGTATTCTTTTTCTCCTAAAAAGGGATTTCTCAAGAATGGCATCTTGGTCTTGTCCTTCGGCGTATCTCTTTCCCCAATATTCTGCTCACTCATTGTTAATTTTATATGTGGTTGGTTTGCCTTTTTTTTTATTATTCTTAAACTGTCTAATTCATGTGTTTTTCATCAAAATATTTCGAAAAGGCAGACTCCCCTAAATTTTAAAAATATTTAAATATTTACACTCTTAAATGCCCTTATATTGTTTTTCAAAAAAAAAAAGTTTTTGATGGATGTTGATAAGGCGGGTGACTGTGCTTTTATGCTTCCACACACAACAAGCAGGCGTAGCCCCAAAAATGCATGCGTTGAAAACGACTTTTTTCCTCAAGTTGTAATCAGTTCCAAGTTTCCATGCAAAAGCTACTGAAGACTACCTATCTCTTGGCAAAACATACAATACCTGCATCTTCACACTAGATTTCAACAGCACATAAGTATATAGGTAGTCTTTGTTTTGTTTTCAATTGCTACAACGATGTATTGTGACAATAACACTACTTTCTGGGTCAGTGTGTAAAAGCTGTTTTCGGATTTAAGACAGCGTGTTTGATTCTCAAATCTCAAAGGTCTTACCTCGACAAAATTTTTGAAAAAAAATACGAAAATGAGAACCGCTTGTTCAATGGCTTTGAAACTCCAGTGTGTTATTCTAAAGTTAAAATGATCACCAATGAGGTACTTTATATGCTGGTAGCATGTTTTGAGTTTATGCTATTTTGCAAATACTAATTTTGTCCCATTTTGAATGCTTTAACGGCAAATAAAACTGTTTTGCGCGCGTTGAAACTGTCAAGTTTGTCTTTTCAAAGCACCACCGGCGTTAAACATGGAAACATGCGCGTTAAAAAAGTCAACTTTTTGTCAAAAATGTCAAAATATCAAGGCACCAATTTTCTTTTTGAAACAACCGTCTGTATCTTATATCCATGGACAGGTATGTTTTATGATAAACAAATTGAGATATGCAAGTAGATCTGAAACAATTGTTGCCACATTCTCAAATATATGAGTGTTTTGTCTTAAGTGGATTTGTTCTGTAATGTAGTTGCATCCCTATACAGCATACAAATACTGATCAGTATTGCTGTAATATTTAATTTAACAGCTAAATAAGACACTGAAAACAAAGGCTCAATACAGTAGCACACCAACTCACCCACTACTATACCTGGCAAATGTCGCTATCATGACAGTCCTGGGACATTTCGAGCTTATAGGGCACAATATGCTTACGATGTGACTTTTTATCAGCTTAAGCATCAACTTTTCTGCAGAGAACAAATAAAACGCGTTCAAATGGAAAACTATAAGCATCATCTAGCGGAACATATCTTCAGTGGAAAATATCTTCTTAACACACAATATGCCAATCAACAAAATTTCTTGACGTTTTACAAGTAAAAAAATGCGTATAAATTTTTATAACAAAAAAGAATTAACACATCTTATAATAAATTTTTGATTATTATTATAGCAATGATTTTGGTTTATTTGTTTGCAGTTGCAAAAAACGGCAATTACAATTACTTTTGGTTTTTTATTTTAAATTGTTTATTATGTGATTATATTTAGTTAGTTGAGCGCATATTTTTTATGCATAATCTGCGTTTCAGAATAAAAATGGTCATGATATTTTCACTCAAATGTTGTTTAACCACTTCAACAAAAAAAAAGTTGAGGTCTTAAGGCTTTTACCCAATTCCAAAAATTTCGTGAGATGATGAAATCCGACGTAGGCAAGCATCACAAAAATAGTTTTATGAACCAGTTTCCATATTTTTGGTTTGTTTTTGCCTAAGTTTTTTTTATTACAAGCATATTGGCGATTTTCAATTAGCACGTGCCAGGTATAACTGAAAAATCATTAATATCCTAACTCCATTATGGACATTACAAAAAAATCTATATGAGTATGCTGTTCAATACTCCTTTATTTCTTGCCTAGTCGTGTTTTTGTTTTTTTTTTGTTAAGAAAATACTCTGACTCCATTTGGTGTAGCAAATGCCAAAAAAACACACACAGCGGGTTTAATCAATGCATAAAGCGGGACCTACACAGTCTCAGAAATACTTTAGTCCTAGCTTATATTAACACCTTAAGACTAATGTCCTTTTTTTCTAAGTCTTGGAAATAAATGTTCATGAAATGCAACTATCTCAGCTGATAAGAAAATATATTCTTACCGCATTATAGTGATTTTGCATGTTTTTTGTCTGCTTGCTGGTGTTTACTGCTAGGCCACAAAAGGCTTAAAAGCAAGTTAGTTGCAAAATCATCATACTTATCCAAACAAAACTGAATATCTGAGTAGTATTGTAAAATATAAAGAATGAAAACAAAATCAAAGGACATTTGTTAACAACCAAAAAAAAATACAAAAAAAGGAATTAAAGTTAAAGGAACAACCATTACTTTCACAGGAGCTTTCAAATGCCCAGGTTGTTGTTTTTTTAATATTGATAATTTATTGTTTAGATATATAGAGACATATATAAGGGAAAAGAAAATAAGCTTTAAGGCAACCACTTCTTAATAACAAGAGAATCCAAAATAGAGTAAACGCACACAGAACAATTAGGCAGATCTATCTTCCTAGCTCATTTAAGAGCAAGTATACCTAAAGGACCATCCCAGACTGGTTGGTTCCAGCTGGGCATGCAAACACGGACACTCCTCACCGAGTGAACTGCCTCTACCTCTCTTGTTTTCCAAACATTTTGTGGATTTGAGTTAATAGATCGGGACCTCATTACTCACGTGTGCAAACTCAGTACTAAACTTGTCTCTTTATACCTAAGTAATCAACATTCCCAAAGCCGGCCGGTCAATGGCTGTTAATTTCCTTCGATATAGTGACTTCGATAGTTCCTGGTATACATGACATGTGTAACGGTACCTACCACTTATTTTCCCTCATTGATCACATGATCACAACCACAAGACTTCCCACTCAGAACTAATCATCCACATAACTTTCCAACTCAGGTGCAATAAATAAGCCCCCACAGTTTATCATACATGAATTAAAAAGTTATACTTAGAAAGTTCTTTATGACTTTTCCTATAATTATGACCATACGTCAATGATCACTAAACGAGCTGCTAGCTATCCGGGTTTTACTTTAACTTTTTTGTTACTTAAATATTAACAAATGCTGTTTCAAACTTTTTAATGAACAAATAAGAAAACTTTTTTGAACAGATTTAAATCAAGCTGACTTTCTTAAATACGGTGGGATTGTCTTTGTGATTACATATAGTTAATTGAATTACATTTGTTTTGTAGATGATTGGTTATTAACTTTTTAGTTTTTGGTGATAAAAATGTGGTTGTAATTAATTAAGCTTATTTATTTAAAAAAATAAGCTGGCAACTACCAATATTCAAGAAGTTTGTGTTTAATTGAATAGCGTTTATGAGTCAACTTAGCTGTATTCCATGTAGTTGTTCATAGCTATTTTGATTTTTCATGGCCCAAAAAAAAAAAAAAAATAGTTGTGTTTAATTAAACTTTTTTTTTTGAAAAAAATAATTACATAGAATCAATAAAAATTTAGCAAATACACTAGTTAGATGCTAGTGTTTGATTGAACTATTTCTTTTCTTTGAACAATTTAAATACTCTGAGCTACTACAGCTCATTGATCCTGGTGACATGGTGCTTTTTCAAGCAAATGTTGAGCATTACATAAGCAACCTTAATATACATTTTTATATCAAAGAAACATAAGCAAGTGTTCTTATGTTTGGAGGTCAATATAGATATGGTGATCTAAGATATCTATAAGCATGTACTTTATTCAAATTTCAAATAGCCTGTTTACATTTACAAATAGTTACTGTTATTTAGCAAGTTTACTTTATTTTCTCAAATAACTTAATGTATCTAAGTAAGTATATACTAATTATATATGTAAACAAAATCAACAAAAAAGACAATAAAAACGTGACTAACTATAAACAAAAAATCTTTCTCAAAAGTCTCTCGCTAGTTAGGATTTGTGGCAGCTCGCCAACGATATACCATTTTTTTTTTTTTTTGCTACCAAAGAAATAACACCAACGGAACGCGAAAACTTGGGTTACAAACAACACTGAATGCTAGTAAGCATATACCCAAGACTAAAGTCAATGGCAATGAAATAAAGAAAAAGAAAAAAAATTGAAATATTGTTTTTTAAATTACCTAGAAGAAAAAGGAAAGTTTATTCTTAAATGAATATATAAAATTTATAAACATTCCCAGTTTTATTACAAAAAAAAAATCTCATATTATAAAATCTTATTTTGTATAGATTTATTTTTCATCAGAACCTTGTTTGATAGCAGCAGTGTACTTGGAAACAGATCTGGTACCATCTAAGATAGCGTGCTTGGCTAATTCACCTGGTAAGATCAATCTAACGGCAGTTTGGATTTCTCTGGCGGAGATAGTAGACTTTTTGTTGTAAGCAGCTAACTTGGAAGCTTCGTTAGCAATTCTTTCGAAGATATCGTAGACGAAAGAGTTCATGATAGAAACGGAGGTTTGGGTCATACCGGTATCTGGGTGAGCTTGCTTTAAAACCTTGTAGATGTAAATACCGAAGGTTTCTTTTCTAGCTTTAGATCTCTTCTTTGGAGCTTCGGTGGAGGTAGTCTTTTTAGCTGGAGCTTTGGAAGCTGGTTTCTTTTCGGCGGCCATTGTTATTTATATGTATGTTTTATGGTTATTATTGTACGGTTTTATTCTTAATAATTTTTTATTTAAGAAATCTCCAAGCAATTCAATAAATTACTACTTATCTTTTCTTATTTTGATCAGTGCTCTTATATATTCCAAGATCAACTTGAAAAAAAATATAAAGTACCATAGGCATATGTGTGTAGCAAGCTAAACGTTGTTTTTTATTAAATTTGGTGCATGTTTGTTTTTTTTGCAAGGAGAATATGGCATCTTTTTTCAGAAAAACACATATACTTTTTACCTATTTTTACCTGTTTAGGCAAAAACACATTGAAACACTTACAAAAAATGTGCACAATATACACACAATATTACTTGCGCATGTTGTGTACGTCTTATGTAACTTATACAAAAAAGATTTTACTTAATTAGGAAAGTATAGCAACAAATACCACATTTTCAATAGAAAAAATAACAAAAACATAATCAAAATACACTCTATACTGACCTTTAACCAGCACGATTATTTTCCAAATGGCAGAGCTAAAAAACTAAAGTATCTTATTGATTCGCATGTTGAACAGATTTTTTCGAATACTTATATAAACAAAGAGTGTTCTAATCACATTTAGCAATAGTACGGTAAAATTCTTCATTAGATGTCAACATCATTTTTAATCAAAATAATTAAAGTAAAAAACCAAACTAATAGTTTAACAAAAAAACAACTAACTAAATAATATTATAATAAACATGTCCGGTGGTAAAGGTGGTAAAGCTAGTGCTTCAGCTAAAACTCAACAATCTAGATCTGCTAAGGCTAACTTAGTCTTCCCAGTCGGTAGAATTCACAGATTACTAAAGAAGGGTAACTACGCTCAAAGAATTGGTTCTGGTGCTCCAGTTTACTTAACCTCTGTCTTAGAATACTTAACTGCTGAAATCTTAGAATTAGCCGGTAACGCTGCTAGAGATAACAAGAAGACCAGAATTACTCCAAGACATTTACAATTAGCTATCAGAAACGATGATGAATTAAACAAGTTATTGGGTAACGTTACCATCGCTGAAGGTGGTGTCTTACCAAACATTCACACTGATTTATTACCAAAGAAGTCCTCCAAGTCCAAGGCTTCTCAAGAATTATAAACATTGTTTCTTGATTTTGGATTAATTACGAATTTTTTAAAATAAGATATATATATAAACAAGCTTTGATAAGCTTTTTTAAGTAAATTATATTTTCATCTAGGTATAACAAAAAAATTTTTAATGTTTATATTCTTTTTTCCCCCCTCTAAGCCATTCTTGTGTTCATTATGATACTGGAAATGTATTTACTAAACCAACTCTAATCAGTTGTAAAAGACAGATAAAGATATGCCAATGATGAAAAAAAAAAAAAAAACAGAAGATAAAAGCTGAGTACAGGGATGTAGCAAGTTACATGTTGACTAATGCAGATTTCAGGTACAAAAAAATTGCTAAGGTGCAGCTACAGCTACAGCTACAGCTCCTTTAACTATGTAAAAAGCTGATATGAACAAAAAACCATCATATACTATATTAAAAAAAAATAAATAAATACTAGTGTATTTATCTGGTGTCAGCAACTATATCAACAATAATGTTAACAACTGAGACCAAAACCTCCACACTTATTAAAACAATTACAATGAATTCCAAATACTCTTCGTCACTTTGACCCAATTGCTCTTTGAACATCTGCAACAAATCAGAAATAACTTCCAACCTTTGATTTAGCAAACTCACTCTTTGGTTAATTTCCAAGTAGCCTCTGGTTGCTTGATATATCGGTTCTAGCTGTGGTTCTGACCACATGATCTCAGGCGAGTCAAGTATGGATCCGTGGAGGTTTATGTTAATTCTAAGTATAAACAACTCTCCAATCGACTTCATGATATCTTCTTTAGACATGGATATTTTACCCATTGATGCTATTTGTTGTGGAATATCCTGTGTATCTTCAATTGAGTTGTCAACCAATTCCTCAAACAAACTGATCTTGACACTTTGTGCCAATGCATGTGAAATTGACAACTTCAGCAAGTAGTTAGATCCATCGTTTAATGTAATGAAATCGTTATAAATTCTGGGTTGATAAGATTTCGTGATATAATAGTTCAAATTTTCTATTTGAACATCTTCTATAGCTAGCTTTTCCATTTCATAGTTTTCCAAATCAGACAAGAATGCCTTTTCTTCTCTTTCAGTGAAGCCCCACATTACAATTACACCATACTCAAAAATAAACAAATCCGGTTGCTTATCACTGACATATATTTCACCACCTTTGCTACTCAATCTTATGAAGTCGTTATTATCAGTCGCTCTCTTGTCACCTCTCCAATCTTTATAAATAAAAGGCGTATACAAGCAATCATCAAATAGCTTCGGCTTAGTGTGGTTGCTTTTTCTACAAGACTTTATCCACTTGATAAGGCTTTTCATGTCATAGGAGCCTGCTGTACAATAACTGGTTACTCTTGGTAGATATTTTCTTTGCTTCTTCCCGAGCTTTTCAGCATCCTTTCTGGCAGCCAAGTTGTCTGTTATGTGGCTGACTTGAGAGTAAATTTCATTTCCTTTACCTCTTTTCCTAGTGATTGATGGATCCTTGGAGAAACTCGTCCTTCTTTCTAACTGCGAGCTGTCATTGCTTCCAGTTGTGGGAATAAACTGAAGTGTATTTTCCTCTGGCTCATGCTTGTCTGGAGTGTTATCATTATCTTCAGGCAGAATTCTGAATTTTTGTGTGATTTTAGAAGTTCTTCTGCCTGATCCATGTGCATTATCAGTAGTTGCTATATGATTTATCTTTCTGTTGTTACTTTCAGTGTTATTGGCTATGATGAAGTCATTCGTTTCATCATCACTATCATCACTATCGTCGCTATCGTAATCTTCAGTATCTTCAGTATCGGAATTGTTAGCGTTTTTTTTCGGATTATTTTGTTTATCAGAATTGATGTTGCCTAATTTGCTTGGTGAAGAACCATTCCTAATTGTGCCTGACATTTTCAACAAGAAAAGCCCTTGGACTGTTTACGATTATAACCTTTTTATTTCTGTTTTGGATTCCGCTATCTGCTATAATTGTAATAGCAACCAGTGTCCCAATTAGGTAACAGTTATAAAATTGTTTTTTTTTTTTTTTTTTTTTT